>OZ035882.1:54844561-55014700 GCA_964034835.1 Muscina levida
CATACCGGTCTATTCTGACGTGGTTACAATAGTCACCACGGTTACAATAGACTACTTTGGTTACAAAATCAAAAAATCGGTATTCCGAATTCTTGTCACCGTGACAATAGTTACAAAAATTGTTACCTGCCAAAAAGGAGGTAACAAGGTTGTTTCAGCTCTTTGGAATACTATTTTGAGATGTAAAAAAAATGTTTAATTATTGAAGTCGTAGGTAAAAGACTTTTAGACCTTTTTTCTATGGAAATGTAGTGGCAAAATGTATGGAAAGAGAACAACCGCCATGAAACCTGTGGGACGGCTGTGATAAATTCTCCATGGCACAGTATTTGTCCAATATTTTCGACTGTCCACTTAACTGGGATATGTGTCGTCTCCTTATGCTTAGTCAAATGTGTATAAATATCTAAAAAGTAAAAATATGTTTACTTTTCTCTGTATTGTGTTTTCATTTTTTGTTTTTAAAATTCAAAAATTAGCTGTGAATTGTCAATAATTTACATTTCACCACAAGGTGAACTTTTCCTTGTTACTAAATTGCCAGAATACCTGTAACAAGAATTGGTTACAAAATTGTAACAAATTTACAGTCACAAATTTTTGTAACCGAATTATTAGAATAGGGCCGATAAAGTCTTTAAACATTATGACAACTTTTTTTGTGTCTCAGTTGTCCTAGTGCAACGGCCCCTAAATACGCATTTAAATGGTCCATATGCCACGACCCCCAAATACGCGTCAGAATGATGCGGGATCCAATGCCACGCCTTCAAATAGGCGTTAAAATTATGCCAAGGCGCAAGGGCCTCGTCATATTTTTGGAGAAATGTATCGGTTGGTTATCTTTCATAAATTATTTGGGGAACATACAGACAGTCCATATGCCAAGCCCCCCAAATACGTGTTAGAATGATGCGGGAGCTCATGGGCCCGCCACCATTTTGACAGTACTTATGCCACGGCCCCCAATTACGCATTAAAATTAAACCAGGGCCCATGGGCCCCGTCATATTTTTGAAGGTATGTTTCGGTTGGGTTTATTGCATAAATTATTTGGGGGATTTTTCAAAATTGTTGGCAAAATGTCTTAACGAAAAGGAAAACAGACATATGACCACTGACCTTATGACACCCCCAGCACAGAAATTTACCAAGCCTTGCACCTGGTCCATCCTACGAAGTTTTAGTCAGCCCTCCTGCGCAGACCATCGGGTTTATTGCCGACAACTTTTCAAGCTGGAGCATTTTCATCTATTCGTAGTACGTGTCCAAGCCAGAGCATTCGGTATATTTGAACGCGCTTGACAACGTTGATATCGTTATACTGCTTATATAGCTCACGGTTCATTCGGCGACGGTACTCGTCGTTAACGATGATGGGTCCAAATATTTTGCGAAGTATTTTTCTCTCGAAGACTAACAGAATAGATTGAACCGCATGTATCACTGGATTCTGCGCTGTACAGCAAGACAGGTAGGATCAGTGTCTGAATCTTTGTTCTTCTAGAGAGAGCTTTGTCATTAAATCGCTTGCGACAGCACAAGTCGTTAACGATGATGGGCCAAATAGTTTGTGAAATATTTTTCTATCCAAATCTCCCAGAATAGAGTGGCCCGATTGCGTCATTACCCAGGATACTTTGCTGTGGAGCACAACGGTTCGGATCAGTGTCTTGTAGAGTTGGATCTGTGTTCGTCGAAGGAATGTTTTATCATTAAATCGCTTGTTTAGCGTATAGTAGCAGCGGTTTGCGGTGAATATCCGTCACTGGATTTCCAGGCTGACATCATTATTTTTGTTTATGGCGGAGCCAAGGTAGACAAAATCATCTACTACAAAGTTAGATTCTTTGTTCGTTGAAACAAATAAATTGGTTTTGTCTTCATTTATTACAAGACTCTAATCTACTGCCTACTTCTCAAGGCCGCAGTAACATGCCGAAGTCCACGGCCGATGACATATGCCTGTCATGTTAACTGCAACATGACCAACTTATGATGTTAAAGAGACCTCATGACGAACTATCTGATATTATAGTTTTTGTTTACGGAGGAGCCAATGTAGAAAAATGCATCTAAGACTTCAGTTTTATAGTTGTCAACGTTCACGCAGCGTCCCAAACGATTACACACTTTGTTCGTTGAAACAAATAAATTGGTTTTGTTCTGATTTAACATCAGACTCACTTACACGACTGGTTCTCAATGCTCGAAAAGGTCGTAGTAACATCCCGCAGTCCACGGCCAATGACATCTATGTCATCGACGTACGCGAGCTGAATGTGACTTTTGTTAAAGATTGTACCAGACGTGCTTACAACAGCCTTCCACATGATCAACTCCATTATGATGTTAAAGAGACCGCATGACAAACTATCGCCTTGTCTAAAGCCTCACTTGGTAGTAAATGGCCTAGTCAGATTTTGTTGTTCAAAATGATTAATTTCTGAGTCCTAATCCGGAGTGCTCATAACCTGTTTGTTTAGGAGTCCAAATTGATTTTGATTTTCTTTTTGCGATGGTCGGCATATACTTGTCCAACACAATATACAACGCTACGAATATAAAAATTAAAATGATGCCTCGACTATTTTTAAATACCCATGCGGAAGATCCGTGGTTCGGTTCCCGGCTCCGGTCATTTACATTTTTCTTTCATTGCCGGCCTCCTCGATGTTGTCGACAGCAACGTCGCAGTATAAGTGTCGGGTCAATCGGCATGTCTAGTAAAAGCTTCTCAAACAGTAACATTCGCATTCGTCGGTAAACAAGTAGGTGCCGTTTGTAGTGAATCTCAAATAGAAAGCGAGAAGCATCCCATACCTCTTTCATGGGGTGTAAAGGGAAATTATTTTTTTATTAATCACAATTCCTAACAACCAACCATCCATCCATCTAACCCACTCACATTTCATCTGGTGACAATAGATGTGCAAAGAATTTCTTCTTCTATCATCATCATTTGCATTCAGTTTACGGCAATCGTAAGAAAAATATTTATGAAACATTTTGTGGAATATCGTCTACTTTCACGGTTGCTAGTATCTGTTTTATTGCATGTACATTAGACCATTTCGTTTTACCAACTTTTTCGAAAAGTCATTGGGATAATATATTTTTTAATTCTACTTAAAAAAACAAAAATTTTGGTATATAAAACTTGAAAATTGATCTACGTTTAGGGGTCGCGCAAAATCGTTTAAGGTTTTTGGCTGCAAAAAGGCATGTTTCAAAAATACTGATTTACTTATATGCTTGAAAGTTGTGATACGCTTGACCGATTTTGTTCAGAATAGACTTGTTTTAAAGGTAATAATATTTCACACATTTTCTGTGAAGACATAAAACATTTCAAATAGTAGTTTGAGTTAAAGAACCCTTCAAACCTAAAAATTTTAAAATTTTAATTCAAAATTTACCTACTTTTGCCAATTAAAAAATTATTTTTTTTAGTTTTGGCTCTAATTTTTGTATATCTTTAAATCATAGCATTTTCTTTATGATCTTTGTGAGAAAATTATCTTCGCTGAGATTGTAACTCGAAAGAAAAAATAAATATATACGAAATATGCACTTTATGCAGATTCATTGCTTGTAAGGAAACGAAAGCACAAAAGAAGAGCAATAACATAAAAGGACACCTGCAGACGGTTCCTTCCACTCCGACGTGAAAGGAAATTTTCATGTGTATATTTTTTGGAACATCATGGTAAAGAACGGTCTTAAATTTGACTAAATTTAATTTTAATTTAAACAACGAATAAAATGTAGAATATTATTTAGTTTGAATAACTGCTGCTTACTATTGGCCTCCGGCAGTTTTACGTCCTGCTATATTTGCTTTTTTATTCTTTAATTTGCATAGCTATATAGTGCCCTCCCTATTTTTATGCTTTATATTTTATATGTCTCGAATAGATCCGGTAGACTGTTGTTAAGTAGTACAACATATGGCTTTCAATATCTTTAACAGCCTTCAAGTTATGAAAGCAACATTTAAATGCTCAGTTTACGGTTGTGTAAATCTGCAAGATTTTTTTGACAAGGATACGTTCGCTATGCTATAAAGGGGGGAAAATATAAAAGATAGAATTGCACCAAGGACTGTGTGATACTTTGTTGTTATTTTTTATGAAACTGCATCATTTAATTATAATTACGTTAAAAACTTTTATATACTCCTGTTCATGTTTGTGTCACGACTATAGTTCGTTGTGTTTAAAAATCTACATCTTAGCAAATGGTGTACTTGTTGCGAGGTTTTGTAAGACATACGTTGTGTAAATTTTCAGAAAATGTTCATTACATGGTTGTGATTCTGAGTTTTTTGGGTTATATAACTGAATCTCTCGGCTAATAATTGGTGTCTTGGAGATGCACTCACCATATGTTGGTTGCCGTAGGACCGGTTATGGCAACCCACTATGCAAATATCTCTGCCACTAACACTGACCAAATGTTGCACTAACTCTAATAGGTTATCGTGTTTTAACTTCTTCTTCTTTTTAATCGCAACAACGACAAAAATGTATCTATCAGTAGCCGCACGTAGAAAAGTATTCCAAGCGCTTCGTAGATAGTTCGTCACACCAAGCTTAGATAACAGCTCTTTCACCTGGTCCACCCAACAAAGTTTTAGTCGCCCCCTCCTACGCCTCCCATCGAGTTTATTGCCGACGAATTTTCGAGCCGGAGCATTTTCGTCCATTCGTGCAACGTGTCCTAGCCAGCGCATTCGGTCTATTTGAACGCGCTTGACTACATCGATGTCGCTGTTTAGCTCATACAGCCCATGACTCATTCGACGACGATACTCGCCGTTAACGATGATGAGTCCAAATATTTTGCGAAGTATTTTTTTCTCGTTAACTCCCAGAATAAATTGAACCGCCTGCGTCATTACCCAATTTTCTGCGCTGTAGAGCGTAGGATCAGTGTCTGGTAGAGTGGGATCTTCGTTCATCGAGAGAGCGCTTTGTCGTTAAATCGCTTGCTTAGCGCATAGTAGCAGCGGTGTGCGATCAATACTCGTCTATTTCCATTTCCAGGCTGATATTATTATTTTTGTTTATGGCAGAGCCGGGGTACACAAAATCATCTACTACCAAAGTTGTCGTAATCACCGTTCACGTAGCGTCCCAAAACGAGTAAACTCTTTGTTCGTTGGAGCAAATAACTTGGTTTTGTCCCCATTAATCACCAGGCCCACTTCTGCCGACTGCTTCTCAATGCTCGAAAAGACAGCATGTGACTTTTGTTAAAGATGGTAGCATTCCTGTTAACTGCAGCCTTCCGCATAATCAACTCAATTACGATGTTAAAGATGTCGTAAGACAGACTATCACCTTGTCTAAAGTCCCGCTTGGTAGAAAATGGCTCTATTAGATTTGTACCTATTTTCGCAAAGTCGTATCAGCTTCGCGGGGATAACAATCTCAGCCATAGCATATAATAGTTTCTATCGTATCGGACTATCGAATGCAGCTTTGTAATCGATGAACAGATAGGTGTCGATCTCCATTTCTTGGGTCCTCTCGAGGATTTGTCGTAGTGTGAATATCTGGTCGGTCGTGGATTTACAACGTCTAACGCCACACTGAAAATGTCTACTCCGGTTCGCTAAAAATGGTTTTAGTTTTTCACATTAAACACTAGACAGGATCTTGTATGCGTAAGGTAAAAGGCTGATCCCGCGATTATTGGTACACACACTTGGATCGTCTTTCTTAAGCATAGGACATAAAACTCTAAGATTCCAATCACCGGGCATGCATTCCTTGGACCAAATCGTGTTTATGAGCTGGTGCATGAAAGCTGACAGCTCATTGCCGCCGACTTTAAAAAATTCTGCCGGCAGTCCATCGGCAACCGCAGCCTTGTTGTTTTTAAGCCGTGCAATTGCCGTGCTTATCTCGTTTTGGCTCGTTGGTGGACAATCTACTCCGTCAATGACCAGACTTCCATCTATGTCCTTACAGGTGGGGATCCTTTGTCCAAAGCCTATGCTTTTAACCTTTTGGCAGAACTTTCGGGCCTCATCTCTATCCCTGTAACTTTCGATATCCAGGATCTCTCTTTTCTTCCATAGACGCTTTATCCGCCTGAAAAGGCGTGTCACCTCCTTTCTCTTCTCATTAAAACGCTCAGTCACTGCACGCTTTGCCATTGGCTGTAACTTTACCCTGTATGCAGCATCCTTTTCTTCAGACGTTTCGCGACATTCCTCATCGTACCGAGAATTGTCATAAACCAGTACGATCGTTGCGGCAGTGGTCATAGAATTCGCAATATGCTGCCATTGGGTGCCTTGAACATCAAAATTAGGGGGGTTGGTTCGAAGTAAATGAGATAGTTGGCTGTCTCGGTGGTATGCAGCTTTGTGATGTCGACCTTCCTTTGCGTTTGGTTACTAGCGTTTTTAGCACTACTTAGTCGTGTGCGTACCTTGGCTGCAACTGCATTGTGATCCGAGTCAATATTTGCACCGCGCATCACACGCACGTCCATAACGCTTGAGACATGCCTTCCATCAATTACCACGTGATCAAAAAGGTTTCGTGTATTTTGATCGGGTTGCCTTGTGGATATCTTTATGCGGGAATCTAGTTCCACTCACTACCATGTTTCTTGCCGACACGAAGCTAAGTAGTCTGAATCCGTTATTGAAGGTGTGCAGACTGAATTTCCTGACCGCTGGACCCAAAGCATCTTTCCTTTCTATATTAGCATTAAAATCTCCTATATATAGATATTTCCTCCAGGCGCTCATATAATGCATCTTTAATCTCACCGTCCTTGTCTTAGCATATGTCGTGGCGTGCACACAAATCATCGTAATGTAAAAATATTTCGCCTTGATGAGAATAGTGGCTATTCGGTTACTTACAGGGTTAAAACGCGAGACCAGATATCGAAGTCTTTACCGACTATGAATCTACATCCAAATGTGTGTCTTTCTGCATGGCAGCTATAAAAGATGTCACAGTTCTTTCGACGTGTGGATGCCTGTCCCGCCCATTGCATTTCCTTTATGGCGGTGATGTCAGCTATGTATTTTTCGAGGACTTTTTTTAAATCTAAACTTGTAGAAGCTCAATGTTCCCAGCGGAATCAATAAAGGAAGAACAAAATATGCATAGAACCACATTGACCAAGCCACTGTGGGCCAAATGGGTTTGGTGTAGCACTCTTTGTGGACAAAATTAAATTGACACCCTATTGTACACCTATCTGGCCTTTAAAATATATTGATATATATTTCTCTTAAGATCGCAAGGTCAAGGTTCAGACCATCATTCCAAATGCTGCTGTCTTCATTGTTCGACAATTGTAGTCTGTAGCGTGTTCGACTATTCGTTTCGCACGCTTTGTAAGCATATGTTAATATCTCTGAAATTAATGCCTATGTATTCTATGGGCTCAACTGCAAAAGACTACAGGCAAAAACAAAACAAAAACATGAAATAAGGTCAAATAAAGTTTGCATGAAAAACCGAATGCATTTGCCGTGCATACACAGTACCCTTATGTATTCTTTTGTTTTTGTTTTCCACATCGGCGAAGCTTCTTTAGTACGTTTGGGCATCATCATCTTCATCGTCAACTTCAAAAACAACAGCAGCATACTATAAACAACATCTCCAGTAGAACAACATCTCCAGCACCAGCAGCAAAAATCAACATCAGCATTTTCGTCAGTCCCACCAGCACAAACAGCAGTGTGAGCATTACTGAGGCGAACAACCAACACAGATGATGACGATGCCAGCAACCAGTATGGTACTGCTTGGTTGGTTGGTTGTATGTACTATGTTCTCTTATTGTTGTGACTTGACGCTTTTGTGACTTGGACTTCTTCTAGAGCTTTGGTTGTCGGCATGCGAAAATAGTGACTTTTTGTTAGAGGAGCTCAATATGCAAACCAAACACAAGCAGCTTTATTTGTTTGTATCTCATCAAATTTATCGGGTTTTTGTTTTTCAGTTTTAAGTCTATTCGACAATATAACGATATATTTTGTATGAGAAAGGCATAAACAATCATTCGACTTCCTAGAGATATTCAATAATGAGTGAATTATACATATGTGATACAGAGATCACCAGACAACGAATGTGTTGTCCCTACTATGTTTAACTGGGATGTCAATTCAAGTGCAAGTCATAGATATTATGGCAGTATTATGTATCAACAATGTGCTGGCAAAAGTTTATTTGGATCTTAGAATTGTGTTTATATGAAACATCAATTAGGATGCACCTTGGGCTGATTACTTTTTAACACCCAGTGGTGTGATGGAAAGCAACTTAGACTTTTTTAAAATGAATGTGAATAAAAATTGGAACGGGCCGTGGTATAGTGGTTGGAAGACGCGACTACCATGCGGGAGATCACAGGTTCAACTCCTGGCTTTAGTCATCTTAATAAAAAAAAAAAATAATTCTTTCATTGTCGGCTCCCCTCGAATGTTGTTGGCACTAACTTTGCAGTACAAGTGTCGAATCAATCGGCATGTCTAGTAAGAGCTTATCAAACAGTGGCGTTCGCATTCGTCGATGAACAAGTAGGTGCCGTTAGTTGTGAATCTAAAAATAGAAAGCGTGTTAATTCACAACAATGCGAGAAGCTATCCCATACATCATTCATGGGGTGTAAAGGGAAATTAGGTTTTATTTTAATGAGATGAATTTATGGAAATTGATTAAAATCGACGTAGAGATAGATTATCGTACTGATCAGGTAACCTTAAAATTAAAATTTTAACACAGTTTTCTTGTATGTGTTTTCTTTTTCTACATAATCTAATAATAATATCGCTCATTTGGTGCAAAAAACGTTATTTTTGAGTTAATTCGTTTTCATATAATATCTAGTATACACTGCGCTTGATTTCATCTATTGATTGCAAGTTGGGAGTCAATTGAAAACTTTAAACGCATTTATCCTGGGAACGATTTAGTTTAATTATCCTGGACTTTATTACTGGAGATAAACCACACTGGGAAGGTTTTTTAACGTATCACATGCATTATTGAAACATTTTTTGCGATCGCTTAAAAGTATAACTAAATGACGGTGATCCACTCATTAGAAAAATTGAAAGTGGGTACTCACTTAAACTAAATTTCCCTTTACATTCCATGAATTAGAAAACTTCTCTGGGTACACAGGCCGCACGAAGTACCATTTTTAGACACCTTTGTCATAGGTCTGCTACCGCTTTTTTTCTCTCGGAGACGATACTCCCCGATCTCATATTGACAGTGCATTATCTCAAAGGACAAAGGCTCGCCCTCATATATCCTGAAATGGAAAAAGCTTATATTTTCTCAAATTGTTGTTGGTATTGAAGTAAATTCGGCTCGATTTGTGTCAGATATATTACTGATAACTGTGTTTACCTATGGGACCGGCCGTGGCATAGTGGTTAGAACACACGACTACCATGCGGGAGATCGCAGGTTCAAACCTGGCACCAGTCATCTTAAAGGAAAAAAATAAATAAAATTTTCTTTCATTGTCGGCTCCCCTCGAATGTTGTTGACAGCAACTTCGCAGTACTAAGCGTCGATTCAATCCCCGTGTCTAGTAAGAGCTTCTCAAACAGTGACGTTCGCATTCGTCGATAAACAAGTAGGTGCCGTTAGTTGTGAATCTAAAAATAGAAAGCGTGTTAATTCACAACAACGCGAGAAGCTATTCCATACCTCATTCATGGAGTGCAAAGGGAAATTAATTTTTTTTTAAGTGTTTACCTATATGAAACTATCTCAAAGGACACACAAATGGAAACGATTTATATTTATATATTAATGACTAGTGGACCCGACAATGCTTTGCTATTGCATACTTTGCGACTACTTACAACATGTTTGGCTTGCTTACTTAAAGGGCTAAATTTAAGCGTCCGAAATTAAAAAATCCCTCTGCAAATTCATTTTTATTGCGTCAAGTTCTATATGAATACAAACATTACCTTATATAGTCCTATAAACATTTTTCTCACGTTCCCTTCAGCCTACCGAACGGAAATAAAATGTTCGCCTTCATATTTCCGCTGACTGAATATAAATATTTTGTCGGTATATTCATGTCTGCATTGCAGAGTACTCACTTACAGTACTGACATCATTGTCAGTATTTTCGTTCCAAATGTGTCAACATCGTGTGATGTTGCTAACTCAATTCTGAAACTTTAACAACAGTACTTCTTGACAAAGTTAAAGTAATTCTAATACCATAAATGTACATTTTGGACAATAAATTATGCTTTTTGGTACAATAAATGTACTTTTTGGTGCAGAAAATTGTCCTTTTTGGTACAATAAATCTACTTTTTAATAAATTAAATTTTTTGGGCTTTAGGGCTAAAACACAGTTTTGCCACGCCCCCCTGGCACACTGATTGAGAATTAAAATTTCGTCTGCAAATTCGAGCCTAAAATTGACAATTGATATCTGTGTTCTAAATTTAATCTCTCTGGGGCCAAAATACAGTTTGGTCACGACCCCTTTGCCTAGTGACTTACTTAGCTGGCACTTCTTTGCAATCCCATTGGATTAGATTATAAACCGCACGTAGAAAAATATTATAAGCGCCTCGATTTTCTATGCTTCTTCTCCAGTTAATCACACCAAGTTCTATAAATTTCTCAGTAACCTGGTCTTTCCAACGGAGTTTTGGTCGCCCTCTTCTGTGCCGTCCATCAAGTTCATTGTTGAAGACTTTTCGAGCTGGAGCAATTTCGTTCGTGCGTACAACATGACCTAGCCAACGCAACCGCTGCACTTTAATACGTCTGATCACGTCAATGTCGGAGTACAGTTCGTACAGCTGCATACGACGCCTTTACTCTCCGTTAACGATGATGGGCCCATATATGTTACGCAGTATTTTCCCCTCGAATACTGCCAGAACCAATTCATCCGCTTGTCTCATAACCCAGGATTCTGAACCGTACATCAATACAGATAGAACCAATATCTGGTACAGCTGAACTTTTATTCGTCGTGAGAGGGTTTTGTCATCAAATCGCTTGCTAAGTAGATAGAATTATCTACCACCTCGAAATTATAGTTATTAACGTTCAAACGAGTAGATCCTTTGTTCGTTGAGTCTAATAACTTCGTTTTGTCCTCGTTCATTATTAGACCCATATCGCTGATTCCTTCTGTATATCTGAGAAGGCTGCAGTCAAATCCCGCATGATGTCTACGTCATCAGTGTACGCGAGTAGCATGTGGCTTTTGTTGAATATCGTGCAACTCATATTTACTGCAATTTTCCTCATTATCATTTCCATCACTATGTTGAAAAGGTCACACAATAGTCCGTCGCCTTGTTTTAGGTCTCGTCTGATAAAGAATAGGTACGTAAGGTCCTTGCAAATCTTCACTGAAAGACTTCGTGTTAGTCAGCGTCATTCCGCAAAGGCGTATGCTTCGCTGGAATACCAAACTCAATCACGGCTTCGAGTAATTTCTGCCGTATCAGGCATCTTTATAGTCAACGAAAAGATGGTACGTGTCTATCTGTTTCTAATAGGTCTTTTCCAAGATTTGCCGAAGTGTGAATATCTGGTCAGTTGTTGGTTTACCTGGTCTAAACCCACACTGATAATGCCCGATTAGGTTGGACAACACTGGCTTTAGTCTTTCACAAAGCACACTCGACAGGACCTTATATGCGATGGGTAAAAGGCTGATACCGCGGTAGTTAAAGCATGGATCACCTTTTTTAGCACAGGATTTAATACGCTTAGATTCCAATTATCGGGCATGCACTTTTTAAACCAAACAGGGCGTAGGAGCTTGTGCATACTCGTTATGAGCTCCTCACCACCGGACTTGAAGAGCTCTGCCGGAAGTCCGTCGGCACCGGCTGCTTTATTATTTTTCAGTCGCGATATTGGTCTTCTTACCTCGGCTTGACTTGGTGGTGGGCAATGCAAGCCGTCGTCAACAATTGGCGTGATATCTTCACAGATGCTGTCTTCTGAAACCAGCAGTTGCTGAAAGTGTTCTCTCCATATATGCAGCACACTACAAACCAAATTTCTATCCCTGTCCTCACAGGAGGAGGGGCCCATTATCGGAGCCTTTTGCTTTTACTTTCTGGTAAAATTTTCGGGCCTCACCTCTATCCCTATATTGCTCTATATCCTCGTTCTCCCGTTCCTTCATAGCTGTTTCGCCTGTTTTACAGACTCCTTGTGCCGGTCCTTAACAGCCCTGGTTATAAATGGCTGTAGCGTTGCCCTATAAGCAGCATTCTGTTCCTCAGACGCTATGCGATATTCTTCATCGTACCAGGATCTATCTGAGCGCCGTTTTTCATATCCTAGCAGCCTTGTTGCTGCAGTTGCCATGGAATCTGGTTCACTCACTACCATGTTCCTTCCCGCTTCGAAGCTAACAAACCTAAACCCGTTGTCTGACGTGTCAAAATTCAGGCTGAATTTGACGATCGATGGACCAGAAACATCTTCCCTTTCTATTTTTGTGTTAAAGTCTCCGAGAACAATTGTAATGTCGTGGCCGGCGATATGTTTCCTCAGGGCGCTCGTAAAATGCATCTTTAACCTCATCGTGTGCATCTTCCATTGGGGCATGAGCACAAGTAAGTTTTATATAGAAATATTTCGCCCTGATGCGAATTGAACCGCGAGACAAGATATCTGAGTCTGTTGCCAACTACAAGTCCACACCCAAATGCGTGCTTTTCCGCATGTCAGCTGTAATAGATGTCACAATTTTTACGTCGCGAGCATCCTTGTCCTGTCCATTTCTTCTCCTGGATGGCGGTGTTGTCAGCCTTATATTTTTTGAGCACATCCACCAGTCGGATAGTGGCACCTTCTGTATAGAGAGTCCGTACGTTCCAGATACATATCCTTAAATCATGGTCCTTATTACGTTTCCGGGGGTCGAAAATATTTGCTGGAGGGGGGGTTCCGTTTGTTACTTTATATTTTTCGTGTTTTCATAGCCAGTAAAGGACCTCAAGGCGGGTGGCTAGCCCAACCATCAAGGACTAATCTACAACAAATCTTATTATTTTCAGCACTTAAAACTAACTGTGATTTGAGCTAACAAATATTTGTTTTCTTATATTCTGAAAATGACACACAAATCTAGTAAAACGTTGTATACACTGCAGTGCACTGTAACATTTTTCATAAATCCAACTGACATCGTTCTTCTGATACATTTCATACAGACTATACTAGATAAATTTGCCATCCACTTGGTGTTTGATAGCTTCAACAATCTTCATCTGTTGAACCAACATCACTCACTGTTACAACCAACATCCTCGTGACGCCTTTTAAGCCATGCCGTGTAAATAAGTACGCAACCCCTTGTCTTATATTTGTCTACATATGTGTCGACAGATACTTGAGTTTGAAGGGCCAGCAGCAGCAGTGGGATAGGCATATTGAATGTCATCTGGCATAGTGATGAGCCATAAGCAGTATCTACTGAAACACTGACCTAACCCAATGAGATATCATAGATTAGTACTCTTTCATAGAATGTTAATGTCTCATTAATGTTGTTTAACTGTAATGTGGAATCTAAGTGGTAAAATCAGGTGGACAAGCAGTGAAACTCCGATTTTTTTTTTTTTTTTTTAATTTGTGATATTTATTGTACAATTTTATTTACATTCATAAGCATTAAGTGTCCCGCGCCAGAAAGGCATAATTGGGACAAGTTGGCAAATTTTAATTTCGATAATGTACAATAACAAAGTTTCTATTATTCATTATAATTCAAGGAGAAATAAAAAAAAAATATGTAAAATGTGAAAATTATTAATAAACATATTTACGAAAAAGAAAAAAATAAATACAAAATATAATTTACTGGAATAAGGCTATAACAGAAGCGATTCGACGTTCTCACAAAGATGTTTTTACAACAAATCTTAAAATTTGACATTCGTTCGATTGATTTGATATCTGTGGGAAGATTATTATAGGTGATACCACCAACATAATCAATCCGCTGTTTTGACTTTTCAAACCTACATCTTGGCACTCTCAAATTTACTCTATTTCTGGTATTAAAATTCATCTGGTTCTGAAAAAAGGTTATTGTGTGGTAACCAATGTTGTGTATACATTTGAAAACATACTTTAAAATGTTGTAGTTATACAATCCATTGATTGGGAGGATTTTGTTACATACTTCTTTAAACAATAACGTAGTAGAATAGTTTATTGGTAAGTTATGCACAGTTTTTAGCGCTTTATTTTGCATCGATTGGAGAGATTTAAGCGATCTGTTGTTTTTATTGTATGCATAAGCAGTGACTAAGTAATTTAAGTGTGACTGAATTAAACACGAAAAAATCATCAACTTAGATTTAACACTTAACTTGTTTTTGAACTTATACAAAATTCCAATTGCTGGTGCTATTTTACTTTTCATAGAGCTAATATGCAAATCCCAAGAAAGGTTGCTTTGTAGCATAATGCCAAGGTATTTTACACAACTGGTTTCTTGTATTAATTCTCCGTCAACAAATACACTAAAGCTATTACTGGCTGAAGGATTAGGTCGAAATCTTACTAATTTAGTTTTATCAGGATTAATCACAAGCTTGTTTATCCTAGCAAATTCAAATAGCAGCGCTGAATCTCTTTCCATATGTGTTTTTAATACAAGATCGTATTTGTAAGGGTAAAAAAGACAGATGTCGTCCGCAAACATGAACAATTTACCTCTCAGCTGTAGGTTTTTGATATCATTGATATATATTGAGAACAATAACGGACCTAAGCAACTTCCCTGGGGAACCCCATGTTCCACATAACCAGTAAAACTTTTTTCTGATCTATCTGAACAAATTGCTTTCTATTACACAAATAACTTTTGAACAGTTGCAGCTCTCTTCCTCGAATACCATAATAGGGCATTTTATCAAGCAGTAACTGATGATCGACGAGATCAAAAGCTTTGGTAAAGTCAAAAAATATGCCTGCAACTCCACAATACCCATCATCTAAACCATTACAAATATATTTGACAACATTTAATACTGCTTCCTCTGTCCCACATCCTCTTCTAAAGCCATATTGATTGGTATATAATAAATTTGTTTCCAATAAATACAAATAGAGTTTATCATATATTATTTTTTCAAAAATCTTATTTATTGTCGATAAAACAGATATAGGCCTATAATTGTTTACATCTCTTGCATTTACTATTTTAGGTATTGGTACTACCTTGTGGATTTTTAGAACATCAGGGTATGTATTTGAACTCAGCATTTCGTTGAAAATTGCCACAAGATATGGTACAGTTTGCTCATAGCATTCCTGAACAAATTTTGTTGTTATATTATCAAATCCCGGGCTTTTATTCGCTTTCATTCCCATTAATACATCCCTGATCGTATTTTCATTAATAATATCAAGAGAAAAGACACTATTCGTCCCCGAAAGTGTACCTAAGGCATTAATATTATCAGCAGGAGTGACTTCAATTCTTTGCTTTAATTCCTTAACTGAATTTAAAAAATATCTGTTAAGACAATTTGCTTTTTCAATATTATTAAAAATCCTTCTTCCATGCGTATCCTTTAAAATGACTTCATTACTTTTTTTCCTACCTAGGGTTTTATTTAGAAATAACCATCCTCTCCTGGGATCATTCGTAGCAATTTCCATATTATCATGGTAATAATCATCCCTACTTCTCCCATTTGCAATGCTTATCACTTTACTTATCCTTTTTAATATATTTCGAATATATTGATTTCCAGGACTTCTACGACGTTTTTTTAACAATTTAAGTTTTAATAAAATTAATTTCTGCAAATTTTCATTTATCCATGGGGTCAGCTCAAAACGGGCATGTTTTCTTAACTTAGTTACTGATGTTGACTGTTTTATCGCATTTTCCATACAAGAAACTAGTGTGTCTGCTTTTTCAGATACATTTAAACCGTTAAAATTAGAAGGTAACTCATTAACCAAATATGTTTTTGCGAATTTCACGAATTACTTGCAGGTCTTGTAACCATGCTGTGGGCATTTTCACAGGCAAAACTTTGAAAAAGATCAATTAATTCATTAAAATGTGGGTTCTGGAAAAGATCTATATTAGAATCGCCAACAACAACCAGGGGACTACTAGCATGATCTTGCAATACAGACTCCATCGCATTCAAAAACTGTACAACTGTACATTAACATTATAACAAATGTGTACTGTAACTAACATAATGGTCCAGCTATTGCCTTAGGCTTTACTAACAGAAACAATAACATTTTATATTTGGACTTAGTTTTAAGAGCCTATGGGCTATATATTCTCAATTGTTCGTAACCATAAATTAAATACAAAAAATGTTTGGGTATCGATGAGTTAGTATGAAGGTGCTTTACATTATATGAGTGTGTGGGTATTGCAGGGCGCTGAGAGAGGATCCTACCACCAACCGTTTGCATGTTTTTATTTCATTTAAAATTACATTATTTTACAAAGTTCATACAAAATTTTTCTTTAGTGGGTGACTAGATGACTGTGGCTTGTCTGGAACTCAGGTCATGCACATAATACATACCCGCACGGTCGGTCATTTCCAATTGAGAAATAATGCATTGAAACCTAAAAATATTCATCCGATATTGTCCTTACTTAAGTCGTTTTCCTTTAAGGCTACATATAAATACACATTAGGTGATGCATATGTCTCATCTTGTCTCCTCTATAATTATACCCTACCATTGTACGTGTTGTGTTATCATATAATACACCATAGTCCTAACCTTAACAACAGCAAAACACTCATAGTTGACACACAAATACAATGTACGCAGATTGCACCACTATCGATGTGTAAGAGTGTATTATTGTTTGCTTTTGTTTCGCTCCTGTCAAACACTTGCCACCGCATATACTAATATCTAAGGATGTTTATACAGACGGATGTCTGTATCTGTGCTTCAATTCATATCTCTTACATTTTCCGCTTTTGCTGAAATATACTAAGATTGTAGCGAGCTGCATACAAAGCAACGCCACAGCTTTGCTGTTATCATCAATGGCAACAGCATCGTCTTCCTAGTCATCATCATCTAAATCATCCTCACGATGTGAAATAACTGGTCTTTATGAACATCATAAAAATATGTTTAGTGAATAAAAGATATGGATGCTGTATAAGAGATAAACATGATGCAAGAATTGTATCGAAAGGATTACATTGGTTCTTTCCACAACTGGCTTGTAACACATTTAACTCTATGCTCTGATATTGCAAACGAACATAACAAAAGCTTCAGACAAAAGAGACACCGCTTTCGGTTGCATTAGAACTTTTCATTTTGAGCATTGGCCATTTATTGTTCATAAATTCTGTTTGCCAAAGATAAAGACTCTAAACCATTATCTCAACATTGAAACCTAGTTCAAGTGTACGCAACACTGCGATTGACAGTTATTTGGCAGGATATTTTCAAAATATTATTGCTAGGGTCAAAACCAAACAAAACGCTACCAGCTACTGTGAGATATATTGACTGTTATCTCAACTCTATGACCATTTCTTCAGTTCCTTTTTATTTCAATTACCACAGACCATTGTTGCAGCATAGAGACAGAATAAGTGCGAAGAAAGTAGTAGCAAAAATATAGCCAATCATCTGGAAATGAAATATGGATGTCATTGCCATATCCTATTGAGTGCAGCTCCCAACTATTGAAACTCCCACAGGCACATGCACATAGTTACATATGTGAAGTAACCCCTAAGACGAATGTCCTTTTGCAAAGCTCAGACAGTATGACAGAATATGATTTCATATTCAGTTGTGTATGAATACATGAGACAGATCTGTCGAAAGTCTGTTGGTTCGAATTGAAAAGTTAATAAGCTAAGCTGTCAGGTCAGGCAATGTTGTGAAAGAAAATCCCTATCGACTTTGGGATAGCCTTCAAGGCAATCAGATGACTGCAAGTCCTTTTTTAAAAAGAGACTACCAGAGTGTGACTTGTAAATGATTCTTGTATATATGCCAGGCATATAACTTTTTACAATTTTTGCAAATAGGAAAAATGGCATACCATAGTCGAATAGTGCGTAAAAAAGTATGAACTCCGATTATTTTTTTTTTGTCGAAATTGCAAAAAAGTTTCCGCACCCCAATTACATTTTTTCAGATAATAAAGCCATTCCAGGTTTTTCTACGAAGGTTACGTCGTCCCATCAGCTGTTTTTGACGTTTTGTTTTGTTGTCTTATTTCTTCACAAAACTGTCAAAATGATTTCAATTACAGAGTTGCCAACTCGCAGCAATACATAAATTTTGTCATGTATTTCTTCTTCTTCTTTACTGGCAGCAACAACAGAAATTCATCTATCAGTAGCCGCACGTAGAAAACCATTCCAAGCGCTTCGGTCTTTTGCGCTCCGTAGATAGTTCGTCATACCAAGCTTACTT
The DNA here is from genome assembly GCA_964034835.1 of Muscina levida. NCBI lineage: Eukaryota > Metazoa > Arthropoda > Insecta > Diptera > Muscidae > Muscina > Muscina levida. The sequence goes on from OZ035882.1 coordinate 54,863,020, forward strand.
AACAGTTCCGTCACCTGGTCCATCCATCGGAGTTTTGGTCGCCCCCTCCTGCGCCGCCCATCGAGTTTATTGCCGAAGACTTTTCGAGCCGGAGCGTTTTCGTCCATTCGTACAACGTGTCCAAGCCAGCGCATTCGGTCTATTTCAACGCGCTTGACCACGTCGATGTCGTTGTACAGCTCATACAGCTCGTGATTCATTCGACGACGGTACTCGCCGTTCACGATGATGGGTCCAAATATTTTGCGGAGTATTTTTCTCTCGAAGACTCCCAGAATAGATTGATCCGCTTGTGTCATTACCCAGGATTCTGCGCTATAGAGCAAGACAGGTAGGATCAGAGTCTGGTAGGGCTGGATCTTTGTTCTTCGAGAGAGCGCTTTGTCGTTAAATCGCTTGCTTAGCGCATAGTAGCAGCGGTTTGCGATCAATACTCGTCTTTTGATTTCGAGGCTGACATTATTATTTTTGTTTATGGCGGATCCAAGGTAGACAAAATCATCTACCACTTCAAAGTTATAGTTGTCAACGTTCACGCAGCGTCCCAGACGAGTGGACTCTTTGTTCGTTGAAACAAATAACTTGGTTTTGTCCTCGTTTATCACCAGACCCACTTCAGCCGACTGCTTTTCAATGCTCGAAAAAGCCGCAGTAACATCTCGCAATCCACGTCCAATAATATCTATATCATCAGCATACGCGAGCAACATGTGGCTTTTATTAAATATGGTGTCATTCCTGTTTACTGCTGCTTTCCGCATGATCATCTCCATTACGATGTTAAAGAGATCGCAGGACAGACTATCGCCTTGTCTAAAGCCTCGCTTGGTAGAAAATGGCTCTGACAGATTTTTGCCAATTTTCGCTGAAGACTTCGTGTCAGTCAGTGTCATCCCGCAGAGTCGAATTAGTTTTGCGGGGATACCAAACTCAGCCATAGCATCCAACAATTTCTGTCGTATCGGACTGTCAAATGCAGCTTTGTAATCGATGAACAGATGGTAGGTATCGATCTGCATTTCTGGGTCTTCTCCAGGATTTGTCGTAGCGTGAATATCTGGTCTGTGGTGGATTTACCAGGTCTAAAGCCACAGTGATAAGGTCCAATCTGGTTCGCCAGAAGGGGCTTTAGTCTTTCACATAACACACTAGACAGGACCTTGTATGCGATGGGTAAAAGGCTAATCCCGCGATAGTTGGTACACACACTAGGATCGCCTTTCTTAAGCACACGACATAGGACACTCAGATTCCAATCATCGGGCATGCACTCCCTGAGCCAAATCGTGTTTATGAGCTGGTGCATGCATGTTACCAGGTCATCGCCGCCGGCTTTAAAAAGCTCTGCCGGCAGTCCATCGGCTCCCGCAGCTTTATTATTTTTAAGCCGCGCAATTGCCGTGCTGATCACGTTTTGGCTCGGTGGTGGACAGTCTACTTCATCATCGATGATTGGTGCGATTTCGTCACTTATGCTGCCTTCCGGAACGAGAAGAGATTGAAAGTGTTCCCTCCATATTTGCAGCACACTCTGAGTGTCCGTGACCAGATTTCCGTCTCTGTCCTTACAAGTGGGGATCCCTGTTCCAAAACCTTTACTTTTTACCTTTTGGTAGAACTTTCGGGCCTCACCTCTGTCCCTGTAGTTTTCGATATCCTGGCTCTCTCTTTTCTTCCACAGACGCTTTTTCCGTCTGAACAGGCGTTTCATTCTCTTTATAACGCTCCGTCACCGCACGCGTCGCCATTGGCTGCAGTTTTGCCTTGTATGCAGAATCCATTTCCTCAGACATTTCGCGACATTCGTCATCGTACCAGGGCTTGTCTGAGCGTGGTTTTTCATAACCCAGTACGGTTGTTGCGGCAGTGGTCATAGAATTCGCAATATGCTGCCACTGCATGTCGGGAACATCAGAACTAGGGGGATTTGTATGGAGTAATTGAGAGAGTTGGTTGGAGTAGGCATTGGCTATCTCAGTGGTCTGCAGCTTTGTGATGTCTAGCTTCCTTTGCGTTTGATTACGAGTGTTTTTAGCTCTACTTAATCGTGTGCGTACCTTGGCTGCAACTAGGTGGTGATCAGAGTCGATATTTGCACCGCGCATCACACGCACGTCCATAACGCTTGAGACATGCCTTCCATCAATTACCACGTGAACAATCTGATTTCTTGTATTTTGATCGGGAGATATCCAGGTTGCCTTGTGGATATCTTTATGCGGGAATCTGGTTCCACTCACAACCATGTTTCTTCCCGACGCGAAACTTACCAGTCTGAATCCGTTATCGGAGGTCATGTATTAACTATATTAACTAATAGCAGTCAGATATAGAGGTGGCAGCCCAGTTCTTTTTGACGTTTGTCGCGAACGACGTCATCTAACATTGGTTTTCTGATCATACTTTTAACAAAATTGATCTCGCTATACTACAAAAGTCATTGTCCGGCTTTACAAAAGCAAATGAATGTTTTCTCAGACATTGGGTCAAAAAACCATCAGCTATTCAGGAAGTTCAGCGGAGCAACATCTGAGCAGAGCGTGCAATTAAAATTATGTAAGACATTTTGCCATTTAATAAATCATCACATTCTTTAAACTTAAAATTTATTTAATATAACAATTGAAAATATTAAAAACAAAAATCTGACTTGTTTAAGAAATCGCGTTTGGTGCGGAACATTTTTGATCCCAAATCACGTAAAAATTTTATATTCATTACTTGTACAATATTTGCCACCACGTAGTGGTATGCCGCATTTTTGGTCAAAATTAGTTATATACCTAATATATGCGTGTTTATGTATGTCTGAAGTACTAATAGTGGAATGATCGAAACATTTTATGGGTTCGATTTTAACTTATCTAATTAACTAACAAAAAAATGGACACAGTCAAATAGGTGAGTGTGGCACATCCCACATAAAAACGTCATTCAAAATCTGATATTTTGAAAACTGTGACAACGAGGTCCATCTGAGATAGATGAGAAAAAAATGGAAAAAGATTTATCCTGTTATAGCTTTACTAATACAGAATTTTCGCACGATCGCGTTGGGTGTATTGATATTATTACCCCATTCCTTAAGTTGGCGGAATGGTACATTTGTATGGGATGAAGGGCCGTGGATAGTCTTTCAATTTTTCTATAAACCTATATCGTTTTATAGTTTAACAAAATACAGAATTTGTATTGATGTTACTACTCGGTTTCTAACGTGGCACAGTGGGGAAAAAAAAAGTTTTTTTGGACATTTGAAATTTTAGGCCGCAATTCTTGACCGATTTTCAAAATTCTTTTTTTGTATTATTGGAAACAAAATTGTGCACAGAATGTACGTTTTTTTAATTCTGAATTCCTTACCGTTATTTGATTCCTTAAAATTAGTCAAAGTCGATGAAAAAATAATTTTTGATTTTAATGTCAAATATTTTTTGGGTAACGTGTCCTAAAAATTTCATACTGACCTTAATTAATGTGAACATATGTTACGAAATAAACTCAATGAAAACATAAGACAAAAAAATTTTTTTGGCTCAACTGCAAGTAAATATTTGGAGGCACTATTTTCACACTTTAACTCGGTGTCCTGCTCATAATAATTATCCGATTAGAACAAAACTTAATTTACAACCTGGAAAAGTTTTAAATAAGTCGTCTGTAAAAAATAACCCAAATCAGTGAAGGTCGTCATGTAATTTTTTTGCATATGTATCAAAATAATGCAGCTTTAAACTTCTGACAAAATAAAACTTTATGTTTACAAGTAGGCTAAGTAGTGTGCTTTTCATTTAAAAGGACCAATATCTTAATATGTTACATCGTCTGCCAAAATAAGGAATCCTGAGAAAACGCTTAAACACTTTTTAGATTTCAATACTAAAGTTAACGAAAAATCGATATATTTCCTGAGGAAATTGGAAAAATTTTAGTTACACTCTCTAATTTTCATTTATGCATCAAAATATCATAAAGCATACATAATTAAGCCTATTTATACATATGAAATGTTCATATTGCGATTTTAAGCCCTATATATTGCAAATATTATTTAATTTTGTAGGCACACTACTTAGCCTACTTGTAAACATAAAGATTTATTTTGTCAGAAGTTTAAAACTGCATTATTTTGGTACATATGCAAAAAAAATTGCATGGCGACCTTCACCGACTTGGGTTATTTTTTACATACGACTTTCCTAAAACTTTTCCAGGTTGTAAATTAAGTTTTGTTCTAATCGGATAATTATTATGAGCAGGACACCGAGTTAAAAAGTGAAAATAGTGCCTCCAAATATTTACTTGCAGTTGAGCCAAAAAAATTTTTTTGTCTTTTGTTTTCATTGAGTTTTATTAGTAACATATGTTCACATTAATTAAGGTCAGTTTGAAATTTTTAGGACACGTAACCCAAAAAATATTTGACATTAAAGTCAAATTTTATTTTTTCATCGACTTTGACAAATTTTAAAAAAATAACAGTAAGGAATTCAGAATAAAAAAAACCAATAATACAAAAAAAGAATTTTGAAAATCGGTCAAGAATTGCGGCCTAAAATTTCAAATGTCCAAAAAAACTTTTTTACCCCCACTGTGCGTGGGCGGAATGGTAAATTTGTACGGGAGGTACCAGAAGGGGCGTGGCTAGACTTCCAATTTGTTTTCCAAAACTGTATTCTGCTACAGCTAAACAAAATACAGAAATTGGGCACGATCGCCTTTGGTGTATTAATATTATTACTCAATTTAGTGAGCGGAACCAGATTGGTATGGGAGGTACCAGAAGGGTCGATGATAGACTTCCAATTTTTTTCTCAAAATTTTATCTTGTTATAGCTTTACTAAATATAGAATTTGGGTACGATCACATTGGGTGTATTGACATTACTATTCGATTTATACAGTGGGCGGTATGATATATTTGTACGGAAGGTACCAGCAGGGTCGTGGCCATGCAGCTCATTTGCAATACCGTAAGTAGTTTTGGGAAAATATTAACTCGTGGAAAATTTTAAAACATTTGGTTGCGTCTTTAGAAATTTTTCGTGCATACCAACCGAACAGACAGACGGACATGGCCCAAACGACTGAAAATGTCATGAATCGAATTTGGTTCAAAGAAACCTATGGTCTAAAGTGACTCCTTTTATGTCTTACACTTTTAGGTGGTATCAAATTATAGCTCATTATTTTAAAAGGGGTGTGGCCCTTTTAATTTTCAAGTTGTATGGGCGGTGCCACACCCCTTTATCCAATCACAACAAAATGTATCCAGGGACTATCAACAGGTCAACTGTACCACTTGGTAAAATTTTCGTATCAATCTGTTTATTGGAAAAGCCGTCAGAGCGATTTTTGAAAAGGGGGCGTGGCACCCCTTACTTCCACCCTGGCTGTAATTAATACTGCTCCAACAACATATGTATATACCAAATCTCATCTTCATACCTCTGATAGTTCATGAGATATAGACCTTTTGATTTTCAAGTTGTATGGAAGGTACCACGCCCCTTTGTCCAATTGGACCGAATTGTAAATCTAAACCACCCGGGGTGCCACCCAAACGCATACAAAAAAATTTATGCAAATCGGTCCAGCCGTTTAGGAGGAGTTCACTCACAACACACGTACAGTAGAATTATATATATAAAGATTTGAAAGGAGTTTTTTACTTGAATCTCGGCTGTATCACAGTGGCAGTGGCAAGCGTTTAGTCTACTGCTCCCCCATTATCGAAAAATGCAGAGACTGTGATGACATTTATTTGTTAAGGTTGCAAAGGCTAAGATGCTGCATACTCCCCTTAGGTTGTTAAATTCTATAAGCACACTAGAAGGACTCGCTCTGGAGATGAAGCCATGAAATGTTCGATGCTGCTCATGAAACGGTCAAGCGATTGTTTCGTACGCAGGAGCTTTTAATGGATACGTATTCATTGGGCTTATAGCAACAAATCAGCATGTTTCCTCACTGGCTCATACGGGACTGGAAGTTTTGAATTAAGTGGTGGTTGAAGACAAGTTGAAGTAGGCTATGAATACCTTCGAACTATATAAATCAAGAACAGGCTACTTAGAGGGTTTTGGGACAATCCCGATTATACTATTAACTTCTATGGATGATATCACTCCAATACTGATGGATATTTGCAAGGCCTGTATTATAGGTCAACCTCCTTCGTTGTTCGTAATATTTTTTTTATCATGAATACCGGCAGATAGGGTGCGACGAGCCCTGATGGTTGTGCTAGCCACCCGCCTTCAGTTCCTTTACTGGCTCTGAAAACAGAGAAAAAAAGTAAGAAACGGAACCCCACAAATGTTGGCGACTCCCGAAAACGTAATAGGGACCATCATTTAAGGATATGCACATGGAACGTCCCGATTTTCTATAGAGAAAGTACCACCATCCGACTGGCGGATGTCCTCAAAAAATATAAGGCTGACATCACCGCCATCCAGGAGATCCAAAGTGTGTGTTGCAATTACCGCGGGATCAGCCTTTTACCCATCGCATATAAAATCCTGTCGAGTGTGCTATGTGAAAGACTAAAGCCAATGTTATTCAACCTGATCGGGGCTTAGACCTGGTAAATCAACCACTGACGATATATTCACACTTTGGCAAATCCTGGAAAAGGCCCAAGAGAAACAAATCGACACGTACCATCTTTTTGTCGACTATAAAGCTGCCTTCGCCTTTGCGGAATGACGCTGCCTGACACGAAGTCTTCAGTGATGATTGGCACGGCCATTATGAAGCCATTCTATACCAGACGGGGCCTAAAACAAGGCGACGGCCTATCGTGTGATCTCTTCAACACTGCCATTGAGGTGATAATGTAGTAAACAGGAGTGGCAAGTTCTTCACAAAAATCCACATGCTAATCGTGTACTTTGATGACGTAGACATTATCGCTCGAAAACTTCGGGATGTAAATACAGCCTTCTTAGGTATACAGAAGGAATCACGGAAAATGGGTCTAATGTTGAACGAGGACAAAACAAAGTTATTATTTTCAACGAACAAAGATTCTGCTCGTTTGGGAAACTGCGAGAACGTTGAAAACTATAATTTCGAGGGGGAAGATAATCGTATCTACCTAGGATCCACCATCAACAAATAAAATAATGTAAGCTTCGAAATCCGGAGAAGAATCCTGCTCGCAAAAAAATGCTACGACAGACTAAGCAAGCGATTCAATGACAGAGCCCTCGATGAACAAAAATCTAGCTATACCAGATACTGGTTCTACCTGTCTTAATGTATGGTTCAGAATCCTGGGTAATGACCCAAGCGGATGAATCGGTTCTGGCAGTTACTCGTTAACGCAGAGTAACCGTGTCGTATGAATCATGATCTGTACGAGCTGTACACTGACATTGACGCAGTCAGGCGCATTGAGGTGCAGCGGTTGCGTTGGCTAGGTCATGTTGTACGCATGGGCGAAAATGCTCCAGCTCGAAAAGCCTTCGACACTGAAATCGATGGACGGCGCAGAAGATGGCGACAAAAATTTGTTGGAAAGGCCAGGTTACTAAGAACCTTGCAGAACTTGGTGTGACTTACTGGAGAAGAAGCGCGGAAGATCGGAGCGCTTATAATATTTTTCTACGTGCGGTATATAATCCCATAGGATTGCAAAGAAGTGCCAGCAAAGTAAGTAAGTACTTTTGCTCGACATTTTTATTTTGAATTTTTTGTGATCTTAAAAATTTAAGAATTAATTTTTTTGGGAATACTTTGTGCTGGACAAAGCTTTCTCATTATATAGTTACCTCATCATATAACTACAGCAGCATGAAGGTAAGAGCCATGAAACTCCTGTGTGGACGTCTAAGGCCAATTGTCGACCTTATAAGTGTGGCTTAAGACCAGGCAAATGCACTACGGAAAATCCTGAAGAAAATCTATGAAAAGCACATCGACAGTTACCACCTCTTTTTTGATTAAAGAGCAGCATGAGCAGGCATCGACTAAAGGAGGCCAAATTTGAGTTGGATATCTTTGAGAAGATAATCTATCTCTCCCTGTGTACTTGTACCAGCACCAAATTTTCTGTTCGGATTGGCAAGGATCTATCTGCGCAATTCGATACGACGTTATGTTTTAGAGAGAACGACGGTTTGTCATGCATACTTTTCAAGTGATAAAGAAGCTGATGAGGAAAGCAGCGGCGAACATGTTTCGCACCATAAGTCCCACATACTGTTTATAAGGAAGCTCCAGCTCGAAACGTATACGACCTAGATCTTGAAGTTAGGCACAAAAGAGAAAGATCCTGACTACACTGAAAGGACCAAGGTTAGGATTGATTGACGCTAATTGGTAAGACTTCTTCTGACATAGACACTAAGATACTCGTACAAAAATGCTGTAGAGTTTTTTTTTCAAGTCCATTGATAATAATGATCCATTAAACTGTGAAACATTTTGTCTGAGGAGTGAGAAATTCCAAGTTAAGCCTGGGTGTTCTCAGGTCACTTTTTTGCGACCTTTTTTTAATTTCTTGTTTATCTTAATGTTCGTTTACTTAGTTTTTTAGCTATAAATTAAGAACAATTGATGATTTCTCATTTCATACTTCAGCAGAATTGTAGCTAAGGCTTAATTAAATACTTAAAACTTACTTAATTTCCCTTTACACCCCATGAATGAGGTATGGGATAGCTTCTCGCGTTGTTGTGAATTAACACGCTTTCTATTTTTTTAGATTCACAACTAACGGCATCTACTTGTTTATCGACGAATGCAAACGTCACTTTTTGAGAATCTCTTACTAGACTCGACACTAATACTGCGAGCTTATTTAGCACTAGAAAATTGTATATCCCGTATATACATATTAAGTATTCGTAATTGTAAACTTTGATGCATCCTCTCGTTTATTAACTTTTGGTGCATAAGTAGTAGTAGTCCATTACATGTATGTAATGTAATGAAAGAAAATATGTAGCTATAGTTAGCTGAATCCATGCACTACATATCACAAATGTCAGCGTTATAATTTACGGTTAAAAGGTTATGGCCGCTTTTAATAGCGAAGAAGGGCTTGACAAGTAATTCAATAACTTAATAACACAGTGAAAGATTTGAATGTCATGTCCAAACGGAAAAGCGACTATACCAATGCCACTAAAACCAGTTACAGAGCACGATGACAAAAGCGTCCGTACTTAATCCATTTTTAGATTTAATTAACACATTGTGTCACAATAGTATTGTACTGTAAAGATCAAATTGTTTTTACTCAATACAGAGTAATACATAAAGTAGTATTAAATTGTACCCCTACTGCAATCAGAGTATTAAATGACAATGACACTAATAAAAGATTTTACTCACCATTCACTATGATGCATCCATGCAACCGCAACATCGTTGCTGATTGCTAACATTGTGTTATATCGCAGACAAAACTATAAATTTTCCCTCGGACCATTGAATAGGATGTGCTGGTGTTCCTGTCTAACAATGTTCAAAATATGGCGTTGCCGCTGTATCATGCAAAAACTGTGACTTTTTATGACACGCATCACACGCACGCCGAATGGGACAGTAATGACTAGCTTAAGTGTGCTTAATACGCTACTAAATTAATGCAAATTATTTTTACTTGTGAATACGTACCTATACAAATCGTCGGTATTCTGAAAAATGGCCTGAAATCCAAATTTTTGTGAAATAGACTTAATGCTGCAAAAATGCCCCAAAAGCCATAGACTATGCCCTTTGAAGAAATCCCATGTCTATTAAAAGTAGTTCCGTAGTTATACCATACAAATCAATTAATTTTCTATACAATACACAAGCAGCCGTAAAATTTAAATCATCAATAACTCGGAAACACAAGAAAGAGCTTGAGACCTTTTTGCAGGATACCGACAATATAAATTTCTGTAAAACTATTTCAGAGCTATTACTGTATTTTGCCAAATCACACAAATGCATTGACGCAACATCCACACAGGCGTGTGTAGTTTTCCTAATGTTGGCACATCGACCGAATCCATGTCATCGGTGTCATGTTAGGGGACCAATTGATGTGACATTTTGTACAAGACTTCTGTACGAATATTATTTACCACTAATACCCCGCAACCCTGGCTAACTTGACTTGGGCTAAACACGCATTGGTGTTACGACACCAACTACAACGCGTGTAACAACGGCCCTTTGGCTATGATGAAAGTGTCATGGGATATGTTAAAAATTTAAAGCATATTTGAGCAGAACATTATAATACCATTCTTTTGATAATACGTCCCGGAGTTTAGATAATTCATAGATGACAAAAAATTGAGATAATTGCATTTGCCGCTGAGTATGTCCATCCTCTAAAATTAAGAGAAAATCTAATTTGTTATTCGTATTTGTGTGTGTGTGATGCGCTTTGGTCCTTCCTTTTGGGACAGAAACTACAACTTTTTAATTACCATAGAAATTTCGAGTGAAACACAAAAACAAAAGTTTATCATAGCCCGCAGTGCTGTTCAAAATATTTCATCAGAATACACGACACGACAGACACAAACAACTATAATAACGAGCACCAAATTTGCGCAAACTATATGAGGCAACGGAAATTGTGTACTACTTTTGACATATTCGTAGAGTTTTTACCTTTTTGTTTTAGCACAAAGGCAATTCGAAAAAGAACTTATATTTTAGGAAAATCCTTTCATTAGTATTATTTCCGCTAGCACCCTTAAGTCATGCTAAGGACATAACTTTAACAAAATTGTTACGTATACGTATAGAAATTTGCATTTGTAAATATTGTCAATGGTCAAGTGGAATTAAATAAACCCAAATATTATCAAAATGTTACTTTTTGTTGTTGTCTGATATAGTTTTTCCTTCAACCTTTTATACTCCTATTCATCATGTGGAGAAATCAAAGGGGCAAAGTTTCTACACCAACATAATGCTGGCAATACAAATGAGCTGTTGGAAATGGTTGAGAAGTTAAGTAAAAAGTAATATCAATTATGCTGTAGGCCTCTGTGATATATGATATAACTGATGATATAACTCCGATTGTGGTAGACATGTTCAAGGCTTGTATCCGGCTTTATTGTAGTCCAATGATATGGAGGGAGGTGGTTAAGGTGATGTTAATACCTAAAGGAGTAAGCCCGTTAATGCCTTTTCTAAAGACGACTGACCAATAAGCCTTTCACCTTTCTTGCTTACAGTTTTGAAGACAATTGATTGATATGTATGTATATAAGGCTGTCTTTAAGCCCTTGCACTTCAAGCCCCTCTCAACATGGGTACATCTCTCGAAGATCTGTCGCTCTTTATGACATATTTGGAATTGGGTGGATTGCATACTGGGAAACTTTGCGTCAAATCAGAACTTGGTAGAAGCTGCGTCTAAAATATAGCGACTAGAGAATGCCAAGGGTGGGGGGGGGCATCCTATCCCTTCTGCTTTGGTTCCTGTGGTAAACGTAGTACTTAGATCATTTAATAAGGATAGTAAGAACATAGTACGGAGCATATGCAGACGACGTCACCATGCTGGAAATTTCTACCAACGTTACGCCCTAGAAAAGCCGCTGCGATGGGCCAAGATCTGTGGTTTGGTGGTGAACCCTTAAAAAACGGAATTGGTTCTCTTAACCTATAGATATAAGGTCAAGGACTACAGGCCACCTAAACTGAGTACTCTGGAACTGATGCTCTCAACAAAGACTAATTTACTAGGTGTTGGTCTCGATTAGATGCTAAATTGGTCAAGGGACATCGAGGAGAGGCTCAATGCCCTTAAAGCTTGCCGAAACTCTGCAGGTTAAAGTTGGCGACTCATTAGGTGACGATGTTACCAATACCATATGGATGGCTGGTTTGGTTAGAGGACTTAATTAAGGGTAATTTAATGCAAAAGTTCAGCAACGTCCAAAGGATGGCTGTAATGAGCATTACTGGAGCTTGAAGAAGCAAGCCGCAAGCTGTTTTAGATGTGTTCCTGCGACTTCCGTCCCTGAACTTGAATATCACGGTTAGTGCGGTCCGTGGGGCAATCAGACTGAGGGAAGCTGTGAATGGCATAAATCCACATATGGTCATGCGAATATTTTCCTGGTTTTGGGTAATGACTACTCTTTTCATCTGCCACCTATTACTAATTTTTTAAGGACATGTATGCATTTTCGTAAAGTAGATGTTGAAGTTGGGACCGACTGTGGCATATTGGTTAGAACACGCGACTACCAGGCGAGAGATCCCGTGTTCGCTTCCCGCCTCCAGTCATATACATTTTTCATTCATTGTCGGCCCTCTCGCTGTTGTCGACAGCATCTTAGCAGTATAAGTGCCGAGTCAATCGGCATGTCTAGTCGATAAACAAGTAGGTGCAGTTTGTTGTGAATCTTAAATAGAAAGCGTGTTAATTCGCATCAACGCGAGAAGCTATCCCATACCTCATTGATGGGGTGTAAAGGGAAATTAAGTTAAGTTTTTAGATGTTGAAATTCCTGATAAATTGGAATGGAATGACTGCGGGACTCCTTATGGTGATTTCGTTTTTGTCTTTAATTCTGATAGAAGATGAAACATGGGCAATATAGACATCAAGGACCTGCAGCTAAGCCTTTATTTTAGTCTACAAAATAAATCCAGTGTTTTTCAGGCTGAGGTACTGGAAATTCAGAAAATCGCGAAGGCTATTATGAGATGGAATCGATGCTAGTAGGCGAATAATCCTCTGTGTAGATAACTATAGCCAAGCTACAATAAAAGGGATTAATTCTACATTGTGTAAATCAAAGTTGTTGAGCGAAGTTGGATGGACTGAAGCCTCTGGTTGTCGGCCTCTGTTGGACATTAGCAGACTTATTGTCTAGAAGAGGCTGTAATATGCCTGGTCATGACTCCCTGATAGAGGTTCACCAGCCAGTTTGTTACCTTTTTGGCTAACTGGAGAATAGGATGTTGAAAACAGCCAGCAGACTTTGTATTTCGAGAACCGAATAGATAAATCGTTGTAGCCCAAATATAGCAGAACGCGATTGGAATACATGTTTAACCTGTGCAGGAGTGATTTTAGACTGGTCTGTGGAATTCTAACTGACCACTGCAATATCAGGCACCTAAGAGGTAAATGGGATGTTTTTATACCGGAATACTAACGTACTTGTGAGAACGAGGAGGAGTCTGAGATGATGAAACATCTTCTTTGTATATGTCCCTCTCTATCACGTAGGAGGCTAAGATACTTACGATAAGGTTGTACCGAAGACCTAGAGTATCTTTTCTCAGTCGGAGTAGATAATTTAATAGATTTTATACGGTGTCTTCCATGGTTGACTGGGCTAAGATGATTGGCTAAGGTGCTTTTTATCGTAATTCGTTCTCGATGATTTTCTCTTCACTTTCTTTTAATATACTTTCATTTATATACATATCATTTGATGCGGGAAAAAATGTAATGCATTAAAAGAGACGTGTTAGACCCCAAGTATCTTAGACCAAATTTGTTTCAGGGCTTTTTATGACGATTGAGCCAAGTGCGTCTGTCTACCTGGCTGGATGGCTGGTGAGCAGGATGCTTCGACTTAACTGATCCGTATGAAAGTTTTACAGTATTAATATTTTCTAAAATCAAGGAATGGCATTGTAAATGGGCAAATCAATCAGATGTAACATTACCCAAACAAATAATCCTAAATGTCGGCTCAGCTATTAGCATTTAATTGATGACCCACACCGATATCTGGCGTATCCTTCTTGGCCTTACCCTTCTCATTGACTTCGTAGCAGACAGTGCGTATGACGAAGCTTTTACTGTAGGTACATTTCACTCACTTTCCTGCCATTACTAGTCCCTTCGTAGTTAATTTGGCCTTCATTGACCTGATCGCCCACATGACCAATTTGGACTCATCCTCGTCGTAATCCTGAAAGTATATAAGGAAAAAATACATCATTAAACGAAATCGAATGTTTAAAATAGTTGGTTAAATATAGAGGGGCGCACTCAGGGGCGTAGCTCAGAAATTGTTTTCTTTAACCAAAAAATATAGTTTATTGCCTTATTCCCACTAAACGCCCTCTAAAGGGTAAACATTGCAAAAATAAATATATCACCATTTTGGTAATTATGGATAAACATCCAAATGAAATCTCATGCAATGTGAATTTGAGCCAAATCTTCATAGAAATAAGAATTTGCGAAAAAAAAACCACCTGGTTCCAGCTATCCTATAGGCAATATGAGAATTGTGTCCCTCGAAAAACTTGAATAACTTAATCAGTGGTTAACCAAGATTTAAGTGAGGAAAGATTCGAAAACCGGTTATTGAAACATAAGTCAAAATTTTGAGGGTGCTTGGTATGAGGGAAAACTATGGTAAACAGATTCATGTGATACTGGACCAGACCAACAACATGCACTAGGTCACTACCCAAGTTCCATAATTTTGTTTTTCCATTTTGTAACAGTGTGTTATTGTAACTGCAAAAACGAAGAAAAGGGTAAAGCGGTTTCTTACTAAAACGTTACATCATATATATGGTGTGTATATATGTGTTGAACATATATGTTTTCTCTCTCGCTTCTATCGCCACTCAAACTCTGAAGTGTTTGTCGCGAAAGCATAAGAAACACACATGCAGAGGTTTTAAGCCAGAAGTATCGTACTGCCAAAACAAATCTTCTAGCGACCACTCTGACATCAGCCTAAGAAAGGGAAAAACCAAACATGCATTCATGCAATAACAGATTCTCTTCGGAAACGTATGATTATTGATGTTATATATATTCACGTCAATCATACGTAACAATGTACTCAAGAGTTAAGTAACTAATAAATGTATTTTTATTATACCCTAAAACTCACGGGTAAGAGGGTATATATCATTTGATACGACCCAAAAGTGTAACACATACAAGGAGTCACTTTAGGCCCTAGGTTTCTTTGAACCAAACTCGATTCATGACTTTTTGAGACGTTTGAGCCATGTCTGTCTGTACGGCTGGTGCGCACGATAATTTACGAAAGACGCAACCAATTGTTTTGAAACTTGCAGGGGTTAATATTTCCCCAAAACGACTTACGGCATTGCAAATGGGCTACGTGGCCACTCTGGTACCTCCCATACAAGTATGTCATTCCGCCCACCTTAGAAATCGAGTAATAATTATAATACACCCAACGCGATCGTGCCCGAATTCTGTATTTAGTAAAGCTATAGCAGAATAAAGTTTTAGAGAAAAAAACCTGGTAGTCTAGCCACGCCCTTTCTTATACCTCCCATACGAATTTCCGTTCACTTTAGAAAGCGAATAGTAGCATCAGTACACTCTACACGATCGTGCCGAAATTCTGTATTTTGTTAAGCTATAACAGGATACAGTGAAGTCTAGCTACACCCCTTCTGATACCTGCCATACAAATGTGGAATGATACATTTAGAGATGGGTTAGTAATATTAGTACTCCTGAAACGCGATCGTAGACAAACTCTTTATTTAGTAAAGTCAAATTAAAAATTTAATGTATTACTGAGGGTATATGAGGTCCGGTTTCCCGTACTTTCGTATTGGTTTTCATAAGCAAATAATATAATCAATGTGCAAAATTGTAATAAAAATTAAATAAATACAATTACTTAGCACCACAAAGGGCATTGAGGTCAAGGTCATCATTTCTCCCTTATAACTTAAGAAATACTCTTTGAAATTCCCTTACGTAAAAATACACTTTGTCTGCGCATGCAATCCGTAAGGTGCCACTAATAATAACTTTAAGGGCAATATAACCATAATTTGTTTTAAATCACCGTTATCTTAAGGGAGTTGTGTAAGAAATGTAAATTTGTAGCTCGTTCCACTAGCTGCTAACGTGGCGGAATAAAACTCCAAAAAAAAACATAAAGCCATTGTATTAAAACAGGAAACAAATGTCAAACGCTTTAGGCTAAGTGGTCATCGTAAATTAAACCGCTTTCTTCAGGCTATTGAAGCGTACAAATTTGCTAAGATATTGCTATGTTTTCGTAGCTGTATGAGAGTACAACAATTCCCAACTAACTTACAAAGGAATTTTCTTTAAGAACAACACTTAAATGATGAATGGTGGAAAATATTTGCTAGTGATTTTCCAACAGTACTTGCTATTCTTGGTTCAATTAAATATTTTACAGTTCACCAGTTTTATGCAATTTATGTAGCTGCAGTGTTTAGTTAGAGTGGAGTATATATCTTGTATTGTATTTCGTATTATAAGTTGTTCATACAACTCCATAGTTTTCGTAGTTTAAACTTGCTAGGTAAAGTTTTTTTTTGCTTTGCTGGTGTTTCTTTTTTTTTTATAATGTGGAACCTAATAAACCGGAAGCTTTAGCTCACCCAATAGAAATTATGATTTTGTTTAAGTTTTAATATGAGAGTTTTTATATTCACATCGGTCTAAAATTTCTCAAGGATTGATATCGAAAGCACTGAGTGCCGAGTGAAAAGCAAATAACAAAAAAAAAATATGAAATAACAACAACAATAACAACCATAAAGGCACCAGCATAAACAAAATGTTACTGTTGCTCTTGTTATGAAAAAGTATATCCAAAGAAACAAGAAACAAAAATGAAATAATCTACAGACATACTACAAATAAGGGAATTACATTTACTAACACAAACCAAAAAATGCCTAAAAGTCTATCGAAATTTAAAGCACAAACAATTCATTTGAACTTAAAAAGTACACGCCGCATACACACAGGCATGCTCTTGCTCACTTACGTACAGCAATGTCAATACACTTAACGCAGCAAAGCCGAGTTCTTTTCTCTGCACTTGCATTCATCCTCATAAATATCCTTGTTCGAACACGCAAACACACAGCAATATTGTTGCCGTAATATACAAACAAATATGCTATATTCTTACATTTAAAATAAAGTTTTGAATTACCAACTGCCAACACTTGCTACTGCTACATACGTGTGTAATATGTAAGCAAATAAGCCATCACTTGCACAAACGTACGTACGTACAAGCTGCAATAAAAGTACAAGGAATTGGTTTCAAGACCATAAGAGCCAATGATTACATCGATGTTCACGTAAATGTACAGCGTGGTAAATGAACTTAAATGTTATATACCAGGTAAAGCCTGCGTAGACACGTTTAAAGATATATAGCGCAACAGCAATTCAAAGCCTTTTCCTGTTAATTCCCAAATTAAGCTGTCAAGTAATTTCACATTCAAAGCGAGAACGTTATTCGTAAAATAACTGTAAAATGCAGATGAAGTAGACATACCTCAATCTTCTTAAAAAGTCCTGAAACGAATTTGGTCTTAATAAACGAGGATTACTATAAGGGCCCACCATGCGCTCATACCAATTTTTAAAGCACTTTTTCCACTCCCATTGAGACACCCCAAAAAAGGGTTTTTGATTGCTTAACAGCTGCACCGGGCGACTAAAAACGTCAACCTTGCAGTTTTTTCCAGAAGGGGTGTGTCAAAGGTTTTTTTTCTGAAGGTTTAAGCGTCCTCTAGCCGTCCGTTTGGAAGTTACTGGAGAAATATTATTTTCCAGAAAAAGGTCATTTTGTATGAGGTACCAGAAGAACAAGGGCTATTCAGGGGCTACTTAATTTTGGAAAATATTATTATTACATATATGCCTCCTACATATACAGTTCTAGCGCTAGCTACACAATTATGATCTTTTAACCTCTAACCACCAATAATATACTCGCCCTTCATTTACTCTTGAATATCATCAACCAACCCATTCTGCATACACTGTTTCAATTACTTCAAAGGTACAACAGTACCATCGATCACACGACCGCCGCAAAAGACGCGTTCGGCAATCCACGCGACTGCCACCAACGACACATTCGGCGACGACCAACATCCAACCAAACACATTAAAGAAACGACATCACAAGGGAAAGTGCTAATCGATGCAGTGTGAAGTGATGTAATTCGCATTACATCCACAGCCCCACATACTTAAATTATCGAGTATTTTGCTTGGCAAAGTCGTCGGTTACCACCGCAGCGAAGGTTATTGCTAAGTTGCTCTGTACATCTGTGCCCTTCTCAGGGCAATAATTTATCGAAAGAAATTTTCTTTTGTTTAATAGGACTTCTGTCAGTTGAACCAACTTTTGTTGGTTAAACCCAAATTCTATTGGTTTAACTCGACTACGGTCTGTTGAACCGTTTTACGGACTGTTATAGCGGACTTCGGTCTGTTGAATCGGACTTCGGTCTGTTAAATCGGACTTTTGTCTGTTATATCGGACTTCGGTCTGTTGAATCGGGCTTTGATCTGTTAACTCGGACTTCGGTCTATTAAATCGGACTTTGGTCAGTTGAATCGGACTTCGGTCTGGTCTGTTAAATCGGACTTCGGTCTGTTAAACCGGACTTCGGTCAGTTTTATCGGACTTCGGTCTGTTGAACCAACTTTTGTTGGTTTAACCCAAATTCCATTGATTTAACTTGATTACGTTCGGTTGAATTGGACTTCGGTCAGTTGAATCGGACTTCTTTCGGACTTCGGTCTGTTAAATAGGACTTCGGTCTGTTGAATGGGACTTCGGTCTATTTAATCGGACTTCGGTCTGTTAAATCGGACTGCGGTCTGTTGAATCGGACTTCGGTCTCTTAAATCGGACTTCAGTCTGTTGAACCAACTATTGTTGGTTAAACCAAAATTCCATTGATTAAACTTGACTACGGTGGGTCGGTCCGTTGAAGCGGACTTCGGTCTGTTGAAACGGACTCCGGTCTGTTGAATCGGACTTCGGTCTCTTAAATCGGACTTCAGTCTGTTGAACCAACTTTTGTTGGTTAAACCAAGATTCCAATGATTTAGCTTGACTACGTTCGGTTGAATTGCACTTCGGTCAGTTGAGTCGGACTTCTGTCCGACTTAGGTCAGTAAAAACGGTCATCGGTCTGTTGAATGGGACTTCGGTCTGTTGCGCAGATCGGTCTGGCACACGAAGATACACTTTGTGGCATTGTATTAGAAATTAGCACCGTAGCATTTTGTAACAAACACTCTATCGGGTACGATTATTAATTCGATCGCTAAATCGGAATCGATATAATTACGGGTTGCAGAAGTCGACGTACTAGAGATTACAATTGAATTGCGAATACCAAACCGATTTACCAGAGAAAGCCAAATAACCGATACAACCACGAGTTTCAGAAGTCGATTTGATGAAGAACGCGATCCTGAATTGCGGATGCGAAGCTGAATTACTAACAACCCCGAGTTAACAATATATTCCCAAAGTGCTGAGATTAACCCGAATACCCGACAAACCCGAAACATCAAGGAGACCCTGCATTGCTGATATAAACCTGAATCATCTACAAACCTCGTATCACCAATACCCTTCTGAATTGTTGACATTAATCCGAATCAACGACAAACCCGAGTCATCCATCATAACTTGTGATATTAACCTTAAACCGCGACAAAACTGGAATAACCAAACTGACCACGTATTGCTGATATTAATCTCAACCACCGACGATCTCGAATTATCAGTACTCTGCCGACTTGCTGGTATGAACCTGAATTATCAAGTTCCTGAGTACCGAAACGATCCTGACCTATCTGACCTCTGCAGTATATTGGGAGTATAGTATAAAGTTCTAGATCACTTCAAATCGACCTATTCGTAAAGTTCCCGAATATATTAAATCGACCCGAGTACCGAATCCTGTGACTGCAGTCATAGGACACATCAATTCTCGCCGCGCGTATACTAAAAGTTTTCGATCATCTAAAATCGGCCTAGCTACAAAATAGCTGACAAGACAACATCGCTATCACTGAATCTGATTTGTTTTCGTATCTAAATACTTTACCCTGGGACCGGCCGTGGCATGGTGGTTAAAAGACGCGACTACCTATAAAAATATAAAAAAAATGAATTTTTCTTTCATTGTCGGCCCCATCAATTTTGTTGTCAGCAACTTCGCAGTATAAGTGTCGAGTAGGGTGGGTCGATAAAAAAAGTTGTGCCTCTGTAACTTTTTTGTTTATGTATAAAAATATATACGGTAAAAGAGAAAATATCATGGAATTTAAAAAACTTTTTTATCGTTGCGAAAAAAATTTGACTTAGGGGGGTAAAAACCGAGATTCCGGTAGAAACTTCTAGAACTTGACGTCGGAGTCAAAAGTGATCAGAGAAGAAAATGTAGCTGTTGTCAGTCCAAGAACATTGATATGTCACACAGGAAACAAAAAACCCAATGCGCGGGGTTAAGGGGCGTGGCAAAAAAAAAATTAAATTTTTTTTTGAATTCGTTTTTAAATTATCTTTCATTCTAGGGGGTGACTGGCAAAACTTTTTTTATTTGTATGAAGTGCGACCCACCTTAGTGTCGAGTCTATCGGAATTTCTAGTAAAGGCTTCTCAAACAGTGACGTTCGCATTTGTCGACAAACAAGTAGGTGCTGTTAGTTGTGAATCTAAAAATATAAAGCGTGTTAATTCACAACAACGCGAGAAGCTATCCCATACCTCATTTATGGAGTGTAAAGGGAAACTAAGTTTTCTTTTTAAATACTTTATCCAGTAGATCATAAGTTTTTATTACACCATCAATAAACAATACTGTTATTTTTGCCGTGTTTTTCCTGACATCAACTGATATTGTTATTCAGTAAGGTTTTGTGGGTCCTTATGGCGACCCTGGCGATGAATGGACTTACTCCGAAAACGAACTTCAGTTTTTTTGGCAAACGATGACCTAAAACTATACAGCAATCTACTTAGTAGCCGCAGCAATTATCGCTGGTTTACCTGGAATATGATACATTTATCTCCATGTGATGTTAATGGTTTTAGACGCCACATGTTTACTAGGAATTGAACAGCCGACAATTTCTAACAAATACTTCCTATTCATTGCGCCATAAAAAAAGTATGCTGTGACTATTATAAAACTCAATTCTTCATAGAAATTCTTTCGGTCTTTTAAACTATCCTATTCGTACGTACTTGGCCAGCTTAGTTAACTTGTGTTCTTTAATGGCCAATGAACACATTTTGCTTAGTGGCTATAATAACACAAGTGTCAGGAGTCATATTAAATTTATATCGTTACCCTGTATTGTGTGGGACCATTCTGCCAACTTTATCATAGAATTGTGTGTACTCAATGTTATTAATTTTTCATGGCGTTATGGTTTTGGGGCACCATCTGGTCTTCATAGTCTCAACGCTAAAGCAAATAACAGTTGCTTCTGTGTAAGTAACATTTATTTGTGAGAGTGTGAAATGTATTTATTTGCCTTACAATTGTGTGGTATATGACTGTGTGTGGGTGGTATATATTGTTATATTAGTTTATTGGGCTGGGCCATTTTGCGTTCATGCAAGCGTGTATGTTTGTGTGTGCGCTTATGTCTCAGGTTATTTAAATTTAATTTAAAAATTATATTTAAGAGGAGCTATCAAAAAACAAAAGATATAACAATACTTGAACAAGACTATTCTTGCACTTGTCATTTAAAATTGTGTCACAACATAAAAATGCATAAATTTCATTGAAATTATAAATTCTGTAACAATAACAAAATTTTATGAAAAATGTGTAATTAAATATGTAATTAACCTTCTAATAGCCGATAAGAGAATTGGGAGTTAATAAGTATAACTTTAGGAAACTATTAGTTGTAACATTTATGAATAATGAGTGCATAGCAAAACAGACAAGGAATTTAAGAGACAGTCGGAAAACACGGTAGCCATAAAACCTTGTAAATATTTAAACTTTGTTGATCACAATTGTTGTCAACTTTCGAAATGGCTTTCTCTACCTGGCATTACATATATGAAACTGAATAACTAATACTGTGTAAATTTTAGTTGTATGAACATAAGTATCTCAGGCGAAACTATTACTATTGAGGGACTCCGTGGGTATCTTCATGATGAAATACAATTTACAAAATAACAACAGAGTGAATATGTAGTGGCAACGCGTCTTTCCTAAACTAAAACATAGGCCAAAGGTCTTCAGAATCAGCGTTTTTAATAATCTATACTTCTACACTAACACAGTATAACATTTTTCTGCTGATTTATTTGGAACTCTGTTCTGTAAATAGCACGTGAAAGTAGCCCCAAAAATTATAACTTCTTCATCATTCGTTTTGTCAAGTTGGCTGCATTATTAATGTAATGGCCAAACGAATATTTTTGGTCAAGGTGGAATTTTAGCGTTTTTTTTCTATAATTTAACACGGTTATATCCCGTTGTACCGTAGGGAATATCTCTTTTTGTATGAAGCAAAGTTGTTCATATTTAGATATTGAGCAGAAGAAGAAAATGCTCTTGTGGCTGGCTTACGTATGATCAATAAATAAAATTCTATAGAACTCATACTATCTGGCATGAGTAAACTTCATATCGTCCCATAATATGCTATGACCTTAATAAATAGCTTATTGCGACACAATAACGTTTAACCCACAATAACTAGGTCTTCCTTACAATAAAACCATATTAACTTATTTTAATGGTATGGCCATTACATTTTTAATGCAGCCAACTTATAAAAACGAATGATGCCGAAGTTCTTATTTTTGGGGCTACTTTCAAGTGCAATTATCAGAATTGAGTCCCAAAACCATGTTTTGTACTGTATAATCTATATTTCTATACTAATATATATATAACATTATAAAGAGGTGTTTGTAAGTTTATTTGTTTGTATGTAGAGGGTAATCTTGTAAACTACTCATATGATTTTTAAAACTTATTCACCAGTGGATCACTACGTTATCACTGGGTGCTATAAGCTATTTTAAACTCGAACTTTTAGGCGCAAAAATCCGAAAAGAGGATAAGACTGGTATCACTAAAGGTAGAAAAACGAAAATTTGTTAGAGGAGTTGTGCGATACTAAGGGATTTTTTTTAAATTCTTACTTTTAGGACTTAAAAGAGCAACAAATTTATAAAACTGGTACCATCACCCAGTCCAAATGGCTTAAGGTAGAATCGCGATAATCTTGGTGAATTTTATACTATGGAGTATTTAAGTCCTATTAAGGCATTTGTCCAATTTCGTACTTTTAGGGAAAAAGACCGAAAAAGGAATACAAAAATTAATTTACCTTTTAAACCTTCTTTTTATAAGAATTTCCGTTTTTAACACCATCAAAATAATTTATTGGCTACCTACTCTTTTTATTACAAATAAAAAAGAATCTTCTCTAAAAAATTATCCAATTTTTTGTATACCCTAATCCTATGGGTAGGAGGGTATATATCATTAAATACGACCCAAAAGTGCAACACATAGAAGAAGTCACTTTATACCCTTGGTTTCTTTGAAACAAATTCGATTCATGACTTTTTAAGGCGATTGAGCCTTGACCGTCTGTCCGTCTGTCTGTCTGGTACGAACGATACATTTCGAAAGATGCAAACAAATGTTTTGAAATTTATCATAAGTTAAAATTTCCCCATAACAATTTACAGTACTGCAAATGGGCTACTTCCCCTTATGGTACCTCCCATACATTCCGCCCACTTTATATATCTAGTAATAATATCACAACAACGCGAGAAGCATTCCATACCTCATTCATGTGGTGTAAAGGGAAATTAGGTTATGTTATGTTATAATATCAATACATATTAACGCGTTCGTGTCAAATTCTGTATTTAGTAAAGCTACAGCAGGCTAAAGTTTTGAAGAATAAAACGGGAATTCTAGCCACGCGCCATCTGGTACCTCCCATATTCATCTTTTATTGCCCACTTAAGAAATCTATTAATAATATTAGTACACCCAACGCGATCGTGCTCAAATTCTTTATATTAATATAAATTATTCTTTATATTAAGCTATAACAGGATACAATTTGCGAGAAAAAACTTTGTCTATCCACGCCCCTTCTGGTACATCCTAACCAAATGTACCATTCCGACCCCTTTAGAAATCGGGTAATAATATCAAAACACCAACGCGATCGCGCACAAATTTTGTATTAAGTAAAGGATAAAGTTTTGGACAAACAACTGAAAGTCTATCCATGCCCATTATGTTACCTCTCATACAAAAATACCATTCCGCCCCCTTTAGAAATCGGGTAATAATATTACTACAAATACTGTACTTTGTAAAACTATAACCGTATAATGTTTTGGAAAATTGGAAGTCTGGCCAACCCCATTCTGTTACCTTCCATACAAAAAATCGAGTAATCTATATATATAAAATGCTTGGGTGACTGACTGATCACTCCCCAGCCCAAACGGCTAAAGCTAGAACCATGAAATAAAAAAGGGAATAAAGGTCCCTTTTATGACGTAGGCGCGCACTAAGACGGGATTTTTGGAAAATCGGGCTGCAAGGGTGTAAAATGGGCGTGGCACCGCTCCATACAACTCGAATTCTGAAACCATTATAGACCATTATAGATACAAAGTCTAGATTTGGTAATCGGTCGTATTAGAAAAAATACTTTGTTTGTAGAAAGTGGGCGATGCCACGCCCTTTTTTAGAAAATTGTTGTGTTAGCCAAATAAATGGGCGGATTGCAATTATATTTTCTTTGTGTGGTACTGTCCAAAGGGCTTCTATCATAGGCTACATGAAAACATATTTAGACAAAGGGGCGTGGCACCGCCCACACAAACTAAAATTCAATCGGTCATATATCACAAGCCATTAGAGGTATGAATATGAGATTTGCAACATATGCTACTGATACAAAGAGGAATACGTCTCGCTGGAAAATGGGCGGTGCCACGCCTCTTTTGAAAAAATCGTTATGTGGGTGAAATAAATAGACCGAATGCAATAAAATTTTCACTGTGTACTATTGGCCGTAAGGCCTCTACCAAAGGCTACAAGAAAACAAAATTAGACAAAGGACGTGGCACTGCTCCCACAAACCAAAATTAAAATCGTTCATATTTAACGAGCCACGTAAGGTATGAAGATGAGATTAGCTATATATGTAACTGGTACAAGGATTGCAATAAAATTTTCGCTTTGTAATACTATCCGTAGGGCCTCTATCATATACTACATGAAAAACATAATTACACAAAGGGCACCGCCTACACATACAAAATTACAATCGTTCACATTTACGAGCAACGTAAGGTATGAAGATTAGATTTCCCACATATGTCAATGGTACAAGGATGATTACCTCTCACTGGGAAATGGGCGGTGCCACGCCCCTTTTGGAAAAATTTGTATGTCGGTCATCTTTTACACGTTTCGAAATTTGCAGGATTTAAAAAAAATTTACGTTAGGTGGCGCTGGGATGTATTTATATCAAAAATTTTAATGCATGAACTAATTTAATTGAAATTCAGAACGTATGTATGTTTGATCATCAGAAAAATTTTTACGTACAAATGGACCCGGTAGGTGGCGTTTTAAAATATTTTTGGAATTTGGGTGGATTTTTAATCAAAATTTGAACGAATGGACAAAATTAACTGAAATTTAATGTATATTTATGTAGTCATGAGAACTAAGTTTTTTTATAAATGGACCCAGAAGGTGCAACTAGGCTGAAATTATAATGAAAATTTTAACGAATCAACCAATTTGACTGAAATTTAGAATGTATATTTGTTTTATTATGGGAATTTTTTTTTGTTAAATGGACCCGCAGTTGAGTTGGCTGGAGTTGACTTATTTCGAAAATTTCGAAATTTCCGATTTTACTCAAATTTAAAATCTATCAGTTTTGAATATGACAAAATTTTTGGATGTATGTTTGGATCCAGTTGGTGGTGTTTGGCTTATAATACACTTTTTTTGGAATGTCATTTAGTCACCATTGATTACATTACATATAAAAAATTTTTTAACATAAGAAATATCGAAAAGTCTATATATAAAAATTGATGTACATTTTAATGTAACCGCTAATTGCGAAAACGGTTGAACCGATTTGTACCAATATTTCAGTAAAAGTTGGGGATAGGCTGTAGATGATCAGCCAGACCGCAAAACGGATTAAGGTAGAATGGCTAACATTTATATTGGCACACTTCTCACAGAATTAGAAAGCTGGTTTTTCGCATTTCAAACTTTTAAGCGATAAACCCGAATATGCGAAAAACTGTTGCTATCACCCAGACCAAACGGTTAATAGGGCTGTTGAGCCAAATGTAGGGATTTTTGGAAAGTCGTACTCCTTTGGGCAAAGTGCTATCATGACTCAGACCAAACACCTAAAGGTACAATCAACCGGTACACAGAAATTAATATGTCGGTCAGTCGGCTTATGAACGTTGTTTTATAATATATTCCTATCAATTAGTAAGTTTTCATCAAATCGTGGACGACACTGCTGATCCATTTTAGCAATTCTTGCAATTATGTACTTATCTTCAAATATATGAAGTACAAAATTTGTGCGGGAAAGCATCTCCCTTAAAATTAAAATATTTCAGAGGTCAAAGTAATAAACCAATCGTTATTAGATTTCAATTGCTCTTAAAATCTTTTACAATAATTTTGAGACAGAACGAAGTCTGTCGGGCCAGCTAGTTATATCAATATAGCCAAAGCGATAGTGCCCCAATTCTATATTTTGTTAAGCAAACTTTATGTTTTTACTGAAGGTGAGGGTATAAGTAACTCGGTTTACCCGACTTATTCTTTCTTACTTGTTGTTAACTCTTAATGTTGTTAAATTACTTTAATCGAAGCATTTTTTAACCCCTGCCGCTCTTTATGTTACCCAGACTACTGTAACAGTAACAAGCGTCCTTCATATTATCCAAATTAAAAAAATAATATTATCTTAATAATCTTCTATATATATAAAAGTGAACATTTGTTTCTACGTATGACCGCTATAGACTTGAAAACCACCGAACCCATGTGCAACAAACCGGATTCATTAGAAAGGCAATCTTCCGAGGATGGTTATAGGCTACCTAAACATTGCATTTGATACTTTTGGTCCATTTATTGAGTCGATTTTCGATTTTTCCCATACAAAAATTATCCAAAATGTTTAAAATTGTGAAAATTTAAATACATACATAGTATGTCAATGTTTATTTTGTCAAATTTTCAAATGGCACCGACAAATGGTATATTCATGTATATATACAATTTAAATTGATTTTGTTTGACGCTCAGTGGATGCTGCAGCTTTCAACCGAAGGTCCCATTCCACCCCATTAACAATAATACAATATCTGGCGTACTATTACAGTTCTTTTCATTGCAATAGTTTAAACGTCAGTGGCGGGTTGCAAGCCCAGCGCACCACGTCGCAGTTTTCTCCTCCTGCCAGGATTTTATTATAGCCGCCCGTTCTAGGTCAGATGTTGACCAGGGTACCGCTCACTCTGAGCCGACGTGCCTGGGTTTTAAGCTCCGCCCCTCACAGCCGTGCTCTGACGGGTGTCAAAGCCATGTTTCCAATCGTCACCACGTAGAAGTACTCCGTCCGCAGTAGTACCACGAATACGAAGCTCTGTGGGTAGACTTGAAGTGCAATTGGCAAGGATCAATCTGGGTTTGCCAAGTTAAACCGATCAGAAGCTTTACCTTGCATCACATTCCCGACGCCCGTCTATTACAATTAGTGACTTTAAATCATTAGTGGATGCAATATGATCAAGTCAAAAACTAGCGGGATAAGATTGTTAGGCGTGGCCTCGCCCACAGAACCTAATTTATTAAAATGCGGCATCTGAAGTACTAGATTAGTAGGAATGGCCCTGCCTATAGAACCTAATTTGTAAAAGTGCGATATCTGAAGTACTAGATCATTAGGTGTGACCCCGTCTATTGGACGTAAAGTTAAGAATTGTCATGAAATTTGGTCTATATTCAATTGAGATCAATATACGTATTCTAAAGAAAAGGGTTGGGATTTGAAATAGGGTGTGGAAAAAATACCAATATACGTGATCAAGCCAAAAGTGGGTGGCCCTGCCCAATTCTGTTTTCCAATAGCAATAGCTGGAAGACTGTTGCACCATTCGTGCAACTATGGAATTGTTTAAGATCTGTGGTGTATGTGTCCGAGATCTACGGCAGAAAATAAATCGAATACTCATGAATTGAAATATTTCTCAAATCAGCATCTATTACAATTAGAGCGACGAACTTTAAACAACAGTGTAATACTAGAAATTACGAATGAGTGTGGAGGATTTTATTTCCTTGATGTACCCATGGGTTTTGATATTGTTGATTTTGGAAAATGTTTGATCACAAAACGAATCGCGTTGGCTACTGTCAATTTCAGTATTGCGCAACCCTTTTTGACGTTGCAGAATGGCGCAATAAATTACAAGTTTCTGAGAGCCGAACATGTAATATCAAGATAAAAAATGTTGCAAACATGTCAAATCATAATGAGGGATGAGTGTACACACAAAAAATCACTGAAACCCCTTGATGGCGCATTATAGGAGCTAAGAAGCAAAACAGGATTAAATTATCCATTTTAAATTAATTTAACCAGATAATATAAGGGAACTGATGTATAGCTACTATGTATTCCAATGATACCCACGGATTTGCCGTTTGATTCAACTGACTACAGTTGCCAGTTCGGTTAGAATTTGCGATGGCAATCAGTAATGCTGAAGGACAGTCTATTTAAGTTTGCGGCTTGAATTTGAAAATCCATGTTTTTTTCCATGAACAGCTTTATGTAGCATGTTCACGTGTAGAAGGACCCACTGATTAACATATGGACACTCCTTTGGTTCTCCCATACACGTTTTATTAACAAACGCATTGCAATACATTTATGTCATTAAAAATATATTAATCCTTTAATATAACTCAAAAATTTTTGTTAAATTTCTATGAGAATACCAAAAGAAACTAACACAAAACAAAGATTTATTTCACCCAAAAAAGTTACATTTAAGTCAATACTTCTTTAGGCAGGACGAAATCTGCCCGGTGAGCTAGTCCTTTAATATAACTCAAAAATTTTTGTTAAATTTCTATGAGAATACCAAAAGAAACTAACACAAAACAAAGATTTATTTCACCCAAAAAGTTACATTTAAGTCAATACTTCTTTAGGCAGGACGAAGTCTGCCCGGTCAGCTAGTTTAAAATATTTTTGGAATTTTTTTTTCAAAAATAATTTTTCTGTTAAAATATTTTTCCAACCCTTCATTTACAATAACAAGACTCCTTTATATTTTTCAAATAACCAAAAAACAATTTAGTTTCTCTAACAAATTTGATATCCCTGATTTTTTTTTTCTCAAAAAAATTTCACATTTTTTCCGTTTTTGCAAAGAGAATTCATGTTTTTAACGCCTTACCTAATATCAAAACTAAATCTCCAACAATAAAAGATCTTACTGGTCCATAATTGCCACCATTACGACTAGTGACCTAAGACTATCATAGCATCATATTTACAATAACTTTAATTTAAGTACCCAGATCCAAAGGGCCCCTATTATGGAATTCCTAGGACCACGCCGACACACTTAGTTTTTCAAATGGAATAGGGTTACTAAGTAAGTAAGTATGTAATTAATGGGTTACTATTGTTATTATAAAAAATATGATATTTTTTTAACACATAACCTTTTCCTAATATTATGCACTTTTTCCTCTAATATTCAATTACTATTTCATTATGAAAACTCTAGTGTACATAATTCCTATTTCAAAGACATTATTCAAAATATTATTTTGTGTTCAATTTTTTCTTTTTTCAGATGCATTTTATGTCCAATGTAAATGATTTACCAAAAGAGAGCCGGAGCCACATTTTTATTTTTATATAAATTATGTTAACGTTTTTAGAAAATAAATATATTTCGTATATTATACATTGTTTTTTTTTACGTTTTATCAGATAACAGATATAAATTATAAAGTTAATAAATAAAATAACATGAAAACCAATATCTTCTAAAGGTTTCTTTTTATTTAAAAAAGGTATGAAAGAGTAAGTAAAGCCTCTGAATGAATCTGTTGCGTTCTATTTTTCATCACTACGATTTCGATGTTTTATTGAAATAACAGGAGCCCAGAATAATAAAGTAGTATCGACAATTTAATATGTGCGCCTAAAAGTATGCAAATTTCTGCTGCAAATTTTACAGCATACAGGGTGATCTTAATAAACAAAATCTTATAATTATTTTTCAAGGTATACTTTTAGGCGCTACATAAAGAGGGTGATTCAAGCGAGCAAAAATTTACTATCTGCTTGATTCTGGTCGCCTGGTATTTCGTCAAATCGTAACCGATTTGTATAGAAAGGATTGAAAGGAGATTTTAATATTTTTTTTTATTTATTAATTAATATCTAAATATTTTAAAATGGTGCCCCCTCAAATTGTCAAATTGTCAAATTGTAACCGATTTCTATCTATATAGGAGTGAGAGTAAAAAAATAATAATTTTTACTTACTTTGTAATATTTTGCGCACTTCTCTCCCATCCCCTTTAAATAAAACGATATAATTCTTAATAATTTTTTTATTTTTTTACTCATTTATCTAAATATATATTAAAATATGATAAATAAATAATATATTAATTATAATAAATATATTAAAAAATAATATTTGTTAAGAAATATGTGAGACACTAAATCAGACTAACGAGCATTTTGATCACGGCTGGTTCCGGAAAAATAATTAAATAAATTACTTAAAATAAAATATTTGTCTGGCGAAAAGTGTGACCAATTGTATGTAGATCAATATATATATTAAAAAATGTTAAATACCATCATCATTATTCCACAGCACTTGAATCTAATGGGTCTTTGCTGCCGATGGTGCTTTAGTTTATTAACTATAATTAGACATAATACACATCGCTCAGTACACAACGATGATGTCGACGAAGTTCATCACACAAAAGTAGTTGCAAGCGAAGGATGTTGCAAAGTAAATGAGCCACGAGTAATGGAACAATGCTCTTTCAGCTTCCCGGAGGATTAAGGGACACCGTTGCACTGCAGGGGCTGTTGCGGTAATGTGTGGCACAGCTGCTTGAAATTCACCTATAAAGTATAAAAACAAAAGAACAATTACTAAAGGTATATTTTCAGGTTAAACAACGCACGCATACATTAACACACCACATACAAAACAGCAGACACTCACACTTGGCACATAACGGTTAACAATTATGTCAGTAAATAACTGTTAATTAAAGTCATACATAAGGAAGCTACGATTCACTTCCCGTGATTCATGGCAGGCATATGTTGCTAGTGCTTAAGAATGACATTGTGCATAAAATGGAGTGGGAAATAATTGACGAAATTAAAAAAAATGTAAACAGCAACACTTGAGCAGTTTCAAGAATTAATAATGAGGCTGTCATATATAAGTAATTGTATACAATCCGGTACAGAAATTGCAGGCAGGCGAACTGCCTGATAACTGCCCTCACCCATTGGTTATATTGATATTATTATTTGATTTCTAAAGCGGTCGGCATGGTACATTTGTATGGGAGATACCAGATCTAGACTTCAAACTTTTTTCTCCACAACTTTATCCAGTTATAGCTTCACCAAATACTGAATGGATATATTGATATTATTATTCGATATCAAAAGTGGGCGGAATGGTACATTTGTATGGGAGGTACCAAAAGGGCGTGGCTAGGCTTCCAGATTATTCTCCAAAACTTTATCCTGTTATAGTTTTACTAAATACAGAATTTGAGCATTATTAAAAGAACTCTATAGTGGACGGATAGGTGCATTTGTATGGGAGGTACCAGAAGGGGCGTGTCCATGTAGCCCATTTACAATACCGTAAGTAATCTTGTGTAAATATTAACTCATTCAAAGTTTCAAAACAATTGGTTCCGTCTTTCGAAAGTTATCGTGCGTACCAGGCGGACAGATAGACGGACATAAATCTAATTTGGTTTAAAGAAACCTAGGGTTTAAAGTGACTCCTACTATGTGTTACACTTTTGGGTCGTATAATATATACTCTCCTACCTGTAGGGTGAGTATATAAAAACGGATGCAGCACTAAGATGCTGATATCAGGGGTCGCATGAAATATAAACCGCAGAAAAATTATTCAAATTTATTATTTCAAAAACGGCTAGAACCAAATCACCAAAATGAAAATGAACTAGTACAGAAATTTCAGTTAGGTAATCTGACTGATAAATGCCTTCACCCTATACATGATATTGTTTAAGTCAAAGTCCTATTAGAGGTTTTGTTAGCTCAGCAGCCCATAAAAAATCACAACAACATCCATAAAAACCTTATATTTTGTATACATATTAGGGTAGGTCGATTTGCAAACCTATGTTGATAAGACATACCGTCGCTGCGCCGACCAAATCAGTTACGGGTTAATTTTTCGAATTTTTCATTTTTACAATTTTTTAAAGAACTTGTGGTTGCCCATCGTCCCTAAAGTCGCTCTAGCGATACCTTGATTGGTTTCGCAGTTATCAAGATCAGTAAAGTTCAGAATATTTGAAAAATGTTCCAAAATAAACAAGTTTTTTGCTCTCCTGAAATGACTGGAGATCGGTCTTACATTTTACACTTTTAGGTGCGACTCCGGGGCAATTAAAGCAGTGGGAGCATATTTTATAAAAAATTATTTTCTGTATGGTGGCCCTCTTAGTGGGTTAACATAGGGAGTAGGTGTGTTTGGGAAAAATGTAAGAAGAGAAAAATGACTGTGGTCGCTTATACTTTTAAAGTCTCTGGGAGGCACCATTGGAGCAGCAGGAGCTATTTTATAAAAAAGGAGCTGATTTATAAAAAAAAAATATAAAAGAATTGTATGCAGACCACCTTAAGGGTTTAAGATAAAGGTAGATATGTTTTGAGAAACTGTTGGGGTTGCAAAAATATACCCGCAATATATATTTTACTTCTCTAGGGGCACATTTAGGGCAGTTAGGAGCAAGTTTTATAAAAATTTTAATTTTTTCCTTAAGGAGTAAAGATTGGCGGTAAGTATGTTTGGGAAAAATGTAAGGAGGGTAAAATTACTGGGGTCAGTCATACATTTTAACCCTTTAGGAGGAATGATGGGAGCGGCAGGAGCTGATTTATACAAAAAATATAAATTTAAAATTATTGGATATTGAATCACATTAGCACAGTTTTCGGTCAAACATACTCAAAACTTAGAGCGTTGTAGTCAACGATATAGTTATACACCTCTTCCAATACGAGTACTTCTTTCAAAGTCAATCATTCTGCCTGGATTATTCTTTGGGTGCGAGCTATTTTCAAACTGTGATTCGTCTAGCAAAAGAAAATTAAATGTTGCATGTTGCAATGTCGATATATATACGTATTGAAAAAATTTCAACTTGTCTCAAATGTTTCAAATTCGCTATATGGAGTCGCTTTTAACAACCTTTTAAACACTAAGACTCTATTGCACCTTCATAACATAATATTTACTCAGAAACCATTATAACTCTTTCAAAAACTGGAATTTGATAGATCCTACAGGTGTAAGAAGCTTATTCCATTTATTCATCGTAATCTTGTGTCTGATTGACAATTCTTTATTCATGCAATTCGTCTTTGGAATGCACTCCCACCCAGCCTCCAAACTATCAGTAACGCTAATAAATTTAAAAAACAACTGATTTATACAAAACTCACGATAATAGTAAATGAATGTTTTTATATATAAACTAGCTGTCCCGGCAAACTTCGTCTTGCCTGCAAAGTTATTTATTACAGTAAAAATTGTACCGAGCGCTATGAACACAAATAAAATATGTCATAAGGAAAAGTGGTCTTGGGAGAAAATTTAATTTAAAATGTTTTATATATCCAAGTTCTGATTATATTCTGTTATCACTACTCGTTCTTATTTTTGGCAACAGACAACACAAAGTTGTTCAGATCTAATCAGCCCATTTTTTTTTAATCACAAACAATTGTTTTAACTTCGGGCAAGCCGTTTAGTTTAAGCTTAGTGACAAATATATAATTATTAAGAAATATAGAGAAAACAAAAAAAAAATTAGCTATGCGCTCTTTGACCTCAGATACAGTAGTGCTAAATACTACAAAATCTATTTCTTTACGACCTAAATACATTTGCGGCACGCCACCTCCCCTACTGATCGAAAATAAACATATCGTTTGTAAATTAACATCTTCAGTGCAAAATACTTATATAAAATACTATTTTATAGCTCTGAGGTTGAAACTATTAATGCCACGCCCTTCTGCCTACTTATCGAATGACAAAGTTTGGTCTGCATCTACATATCTGTATTGCCAATTACTATTTTTACATGGAATTTTATTGCTATGTAGATAAAAACCATTTGCAAGGCGTATTTCGCCCACTTCTCAAAAAAAATGTTGGCCAATATATTTTTATCTGCAGTGTTAAATCTTTTCTGTGTATCCTTTTTATTTTTCTGACCCAAACAAATACATTTGACGTCGGAAATTTTGAGAACGACTTCTTTCTTTTGCCTCACTAACTTATTAATTTTCCAAAGTAAGAGATTTAATAAACTTTTTCGTAGGTGTGATCAGTTTTGAAAATTTGGTGCAGTTGCTGGGAGTTGTGCGCGTTCATACATTTCGGCGATTTATACTTGTATATGTAAATATATTATAATCAAAACTTTATTATCCAAACGATTTAATAAAAACATTCAATAAATTCACAACATTGTATCATTCGTTCAAATTTTCATTATAATTTCAACCCAGCGCCACCTACCGGGTCTATTTGTACGTTTATTTTTTTCTGATGATCAAACACACATACATTCTGAATTTCAGTTTAATTGGTCCATTCGTTTAAACTTTGATTATAAACCCACCCCAGCGCCACCTACCGGGTCCATTTGTACATAAAATGTTTCTCATGATCAAACGAATATCCATTCTAAATGTCGGTTGAATTGGTACATGCATTCAAATTTTCGATTCAAATCTAGCCTAGCGCCACCTGGAGTAGATTTTTTTATTTACAAACCATCTCTTGAAAATATGGAATCGAATGAAGAAAAATCAGCCAAATCACTCCAGTCGTTCTCAAGTGAAGGGTTTACATGCCTGGATCTTTTAAAAAAGAATTAGGAGAGGTGATGGAAAATAGATGTTGGCCGATTCTCAGACCTACTCGGTATGCTCACAAAATTTCATGAGGATCGGTTGAGCCGTTTCGGAGGAGTTCAATCACGCACCCTGTGACACGAGAATTTTATATATTAGAAGATTAACTTGTGAAATAGTTTTCTCTCTCCTTTCTCTCCTTATATTGTAAAAACGATTTTATATTTATATTTATATTTTTTTAATTTTCTTATTTATTTACTTTATAACCCCTTTT
Source organism: Muscina levida (assembly GCA_964034835.1). Taxonomy (NCBI): domain Eukaryota; kingdom Metazoa; phylum Arthropoda; class Insecta; order Diptera; family Muscidae; genus Muscina; species Muscina levida. The sequence continues at coordinate 54,898,324 of OZ035882.1, forward strand.
AACATCTATAATTCCTGTACTGTAATTATAAGAAACTAGCTGACCCGGCAAACGTTGTTGTGCCATACAACTTCTGACTCGGCGAACTTCGACTCGCTCAAAGTTAACGCCTTCATATAAGTTCCAGAGTAATATTAAAACACATATAGTTCAGATTTTAATGTGCCTTATTTGAATTTAATCGAAATCAGTGAAGAGCGGTCTGATAAACAATGTTTTTCGATTTGTTTTCCGGCGCTAAAACAAACAATGAAGACAGTTTGCCAACATGCGAAAAACTGAGAAATTCGAGGTTTATCCCAACAAACTTCCAATGATTGGTCTTCTGATGTATTGATTGTCTTCGAAAAGCCAATCGAATGGGGAATTGAATTCGCTAGAATTGGAAGGGAAAATCGGTTGGAATAATAGAAATTCGAGGGATAAGGACTTCCTCTCCTTTAAAAAAATTTGACGGGAACGTCATCAATCCAGTTGAAACATCAACAGGAATTTGGGCATTACAAAGCACCAGTAGATAATTTCTCCACGGCAGAACATCAACGGGTATTGAAGTACATCATATGACCGATGAGTCACCCAACGCTTGAGAACAATATCGTGTGATTCCACATACTCACCCTGCAATAACTGCGAAGCCGTCGATATTCATATGAACAACTTGAAATGCAGTTATTTCCTAACCAAAATGTTCGATCGCAAAAAGGATACAGTTGGGATCTAACCTTAAAATAGATTGGGATCTCACTATGAAATGAGTAGCACGCCGTCGATATTCATATGGAATGGTAAAAAGGTGGTTAACATGAATATGATCAAAGGGATACCTAAATTCTAAACCAAGGTATGTGTAAAATGAAAATTTTACAGAAAACGCCTTTAAAGTTTGTGAGTACATCATATAGATTGCACTTATACGAGTATGTTAAGTTAAAATATCCTAAATCTACTAAATGTATTCGACAACCGAATTGTTGGAAAAAGGTATTTTTAGAATAAACCGGAAACCGGTTTTCTGAAAAATTCAAGTATTTGAAGACTATAATTGTATCAAATGCAGAAAATGTTGCAATTGTTCGATCATTTCGGGTTTTTTTTCGAAGTAAAAATTGCACAACGTTGATATAGTTCTATTGCCGAATCACCAACGAAATAGATCTGAAGGAAATTATGATCTTCGTTTTTGCCCTTGAATCTGAATGTATGGAAGCAATTTCGAGAAAAATGGGAGGAATTATAAAATAATAACACTGACACAAAATCAAACTTTTTCGGAAACACTCGAACGTTGGGCAAGACCTTACCTCAGTTTACACTTTGCTTAAAATATTCCTAGAGTATTTATTTTCATTAAATATTATGTCTTCGTTTCTTTTTTTTTAAGTAACGAAAAGAATTAAAATGTTTTTGCGACCTTTTTTAAAAAAGTGAAAAAAAATATTTTTCACTGAGCTAGGGGTTTACTCAGCTCCAGTAATACTATTTTTTCACTGTTCCTCTGTGTAATGAGTCGCCATTGCCTTTTAACTCGGATTGTTGCCGGTTGATCAACAACTTCGGCTCCGAATGACGGCATTTGAAAGCATCCTCATCATATTTGTGTGTATTTGCCAGGAAATGTTTTGATTAGATTGTATTTTCATAGAGAAAGGCATATGTTACAATGGTACTGGCGGATGAGTCAAATCAGCAATTTCACCTTGCCACCAGCACAGCATAAGCCGGGAGTTTCCGATTGTAACTTCAGCGAAGGTCTTTGTAGGCGATTGTAGAGTCGTATTCAAAAGCAGCGCGATTCGATTCCGAAATTTTTCAGCAACACAACGAATTTTGCACCTTTACATCGTCTGAAATCATCAAATCAAGCGATACAATGGAAGATTTCGTCGAAGGCATCGAAATCATTCGATTTTTTTCTGGAATTTTCCGAGTTTTCCTCCAAGAATTTTTCTATTTTTTCTTTCGAAAAGTCATAATTGTTCGAAATTGTTCACATTTACATCGCCCAAAATTACCAAAACATACGATAAGATGCAAAATTTTCTCGAAAAATTTTTTTTTTGCATTTTCCATAATTTTCCAACTAAAATTTTCTATTTTACCATTCGAAAACCGACAAAAATTTAATTTTCGATTTACCTCAAATCAGGCGATGAGATGCCGAAAAAATTCAAAATTTTTCGATTTTTTCGGAATTTTCCGAGTTTTCCATTTCGGAATAATTATCTGAAATTTGTCGCAAGTTACATCGTTCAAAACTATCAAAGCGTTCGACAAAATGCAAAATTTCGTCGAAAAATAGTATTAAAATTTTTCGAATTTTTCCGGTATTTTCCGACATTTTTTTTATTTTTCCATTCGAAAAATCATTCGTAACAATTGCACACAAAATTCCATACAAAAAAGCAATTTTCGGTTTTTCCAATTTTCCGGCTTTTCCGGAGGATTTTTCCAAAATTTCAGCAAAATCGGTCCAGCCGTTCTCAATTGATGAATTACTATACATTTTTGCCACCATTTTTATATATACAGATGTTCTTGTTGTACAGGATATCAAATAATAAACAAATACAAAATATGGGGATCACTTTAAGGGTTGAAGATAGAGAGAAGGTATGTTTTGAGAAACTGTTGGGCTTGAAAAAATATTGGGGGTAGGTCATATATTTGACTTCTTCCTTTATGTCAGTTGGGATCAAATTTTATAAAAATTTAATTTTTTTAATGGGAGCCTCCTTATGAATAGAAGATTGGGGGTAAGTATGTTTAGGCAAAATTTAAGGGGGATAAATTACTGTGAGCCAGTCATATATTTTACCCCTGTAGGGGCGACTCCGGGGCAGTCCGAGTAGTGGGAGTAAATTTTATATTAAAAAATTTCTAGGAGGGAAAAAGTACTGTGAATTGGTCATACATTTGAACCGTCTAGGAGGGACTCCGGAGCAGTTGTGGAGCTTGTTTTGTATTTTTTCCCAATTCGAAAAGTTTCCAGTTAAAAACTGGGGGCTCGATTTTGATTTTAGACCCATGGTTTCCTGGTCAAATTTTCTTAGAATTCATTGTAGATTAAGATTTTGATAACCGCTTGGTTGATTTGTTTTTACTCCACTCTAATGTACAGCTGAAGCAGAACATATGTCTGTACCCTATTTACTCTTAAAAACTTCATTTTTTAATAAATTTTACGCGATATTTGCGTAAAGCTTTAAAATGCATCTCTATCAAGGGAGAGTGTGTGTGTGTGAGGACGGAAGTAAATGAATATGGAAGGCCCAATTACAAGTCACATAGAAAATGCAACCTGCGAAGATATCTGCAAGGCTGCACAATGCAAACTGTGGTTGTGGGACTTTATACGGCTGATTAGATGGAGGTATGTGCGTCCGTAGGGATACAATCGAACTACATTCATTAATTAAGAGGTCATATTTGGCCATAATAAATGCAAATGACTTTTAAGCAATGGAAGCTTAACCTTGCATTACGTGGATTCACTTGACCTCACATATAATGAGTCTCTACAGCTCCACTGAATTGTTGTCAGCGCTCTTAATGGATACAATAAGATAAGTGAATGTCGATGACGATGGCATTTGGTTTGTACGGTGGTGACTTTAATGGTTGTGCGTAAGGGGAATTCATAATGAATGATTACAGACAAAGGGAGGGGAGAAAAATAGAAGTACCAAATATTCAACTATTAGTTGGCAGGATGTTGTTTATAATCCTAAATTACGGCAAACCTATGTGACTAAACTCATTGACATTAAATCGTCTGTTTTGCGACATAGCAACCGTCGTCGCCAACAGTCAACAACAGTTGTTGCCGTTGACAACATATCACCCTCTCGACTAGCTCAATGGGTTCCAAGGCAAATGAAAGCTAAACACTTGAAATGTTTTTGAATTGTTAATATTTCTATCTGTCATCTTAATACAATCTTATCGCCTTCTCGAGACACACAAACAAATTGCAAAATATTTACCTTAAATGTTATCGAGCTGTGGGCGAGAGCTCTTCGTCGTCCTTAGACATTGGCATTGTTCGTAGTAAGAGCATTGAAAACACGAATACACTATTTACGGTAGATTCAAAGCTCCTAACGTAGCAGTAGCACCATCAATGTATATGGTGGTCTACATTTAAGATTAACGTTTAATGCCTCTACTAGTTGCCCTTGTGTTGTTTCGGCGGCAGCATGAAAGTATGCAAAGAAGGAAATATTTATAGTTACAAGGTTTCACAGAGCTATCTTTGGTGCTGCTTTCTTCTGCTCCAGCATAAAGTTGTTAAGAAAACCCAGCCCCAATTAAAATTTATAACGATCCTTTGCTTTTTGATTTTTGCTCAAAGTAATTTTAGTTGTAATCTTCATTTTTTTTTTTGAGATATTAAACCGAAATTAAGTGACATAAAATACGTGTCGTAATTGAATTTTTTAAATCGTTATAACTTGTAGTTCTGTAAAGCGACCCCTTACACATAGAAAGACACCTCCTATAAGAGCAACTGTCACAGCACACAAATGATAAGACAATTATACAAAACCATGATTTTGTAATTATACAAAACCATTAGACGTTTTATGACCATGCAATTAAATTTTATGTTAACTTCGCAGTCCGACTAAGTCGTTAGGGGGACACAGACATTCAAATGTTTATGACTAAATTTAATGAACTTATTATAATGTTGGCATCAATGGCAGACGACCTGTGAAGTACCTTATTTTAATATACCGTAAATAATGACCTCATTTGTGGCCATAACACTCTCTGGCTACGTGATGAGTAATTACCATAATAAAATATACAAAAATCTTAAAACATCTAGAAACTAAATACACTGTTGTTGAAGAATGGTACTCGGCCAAAATTTGAAATCCTTTCAAAGTATTTTGCATGTATTTATCTTGAATAAAAAAACTGCATATAAAATGTTCATTAGTCGGAGCTTTATTGATTTACACTTTTCTTTTTTTTCAATCATTTTAATTACAATTGTTACACATCCTCAATAAAATGTTTTCAAATAACAAATACATTAATCCTTCGGTAATCGACTGTCACGAATTAACATGACTAAAGTTTTTAAAAACATTTAGTACCTAATATTGTGCAAATATTTGTTAAATATTGTTTAAGTATATAATAACAAAAATCAAAAACCAAATCTATAGGATCAAAAGTCATTATGATAATATCTCTTAGATTATGGTGTAAATGGTAAATAGCCACGCTTATATAAATAGAACACAAATACAACAAATTACTGTGAATGTTGCTCTTTAACATGCGACTTAAACTCGAAATGCATTGAATAAGTTGCTGCCATAGTATGTGGGAATTAAATAAGATATAGTTGAGGTCATCTATTCAGTATCTGCAACTTTGCTTCAGTCACATAAGAGATATGCCGCACGGTACACCGAGGTATAACCGTGTCACAATATGGAAAAAGGGCTAAAAATCCACATTGACCAAAGAATTCCGTATGGACATTAAATTATTAATGCAGCCAAAACGAATGATACAGAATTTTGGTGCTACTTCCATGTACAATTCTCAGAAGTGAGTCCCAAAATCATGTGTTGTATTGTAATTTATAAAGTGTTTTATTTCCCCTTTTCCCCGTATCAAAAAAGGTAACCCCAAATAAGCCATGCATCTTAAATTAAACCCCCTACTAATTGCGTTCCACGGTATTTTTATCTCCTCTTATAATTCTTGTGTGAGTCTTTGTTAGATCGGCTCACCCCCTCAACACAAAGCATAAGTCATTTTGTAGGGGAGGTACTAGAAGAGGTACAACAATAAAGTTCATTTTTATTCCAAACCCAGGATTTTGAACCACACACCAAGCCAGGTTGAACAAGTATCTGGTAAAGCTGGATTTTTTGTTCGTCGAAAGTAGGCTCTTTCATTGAATCGCTAGCTTAGTCCGTAGTAGCATTTATTAGCCAGCAGGATTATTCTCCGGATTCCGAGGCTGACATTATTTGTTTTGTTGTGGCGGAGCCTTGGTAGATAAAATTATCTACCACCTCAAAATTATAGTTCACCAGTTTCCCAAACGAGTAGATTCTTTGTTCGTTAAAACTAATAACTTAGTTTTGTCCTCATTCACCGTTAGACCCATTTTGCTGATTCCTGAGAAGGTTGCAGTCACATCCCGCTGTTTTCGACCCATGATGTCTATGGCATAAGCGAGTAGGATGTGTCTTTTGTTGAATATCGTGCCACTCATGTTACTGCAGCTTTCTCATTATCACCTCCATCACTATGTTTAAGAGGTCGCACGATAGGCCGTCGCCTTGTTTTTGGCCTCGTATGATATAGAATGGTTCCGTAAGGTCCTTGTCAATCTTCATTGAAGACTACGTGTCAGTCAATGTTATTTCATTGACAAGGGGTTCGAGTAATTTTTGCTGTATCGGGCTATCGAAGGCAGCTTTATAGTCGACGAAAAGATGGTACGTGTCGACCTGTTTCTCTTGGGTCTTTTCGAGGATTTGCCGAAGTGTGAATATCTGGTCTCTTGTTGATTTACCAGGTCTAAAGCCACACTGATAAGGCCCGATCAGGTTGGATAATACTGGCTTTAGTCTTTCTCATAGTACACTCTTCAGGATCTTATATGCGATGGGTTAAAGATCCCGAGGTAGTTGGAGCACACACTTGGATCACCTTTATTCAACACAGAACATACTACGCCTAGATTTCAATCACCAGGCATCGTTATCAGTTCCTCGCCACCGGATTTGAGAAGCTCTGCCTGAGGTCCGTCGGCATCTGCCTGAGGTGGGCAATCTAAGCCGTCATTGACAATCGGCGTGATACCAGCATGTGCGCTGCCATTTGGAACCAGCAGTTACTAGAAGTGTTCTCTCCATATATACAGCACACTACTTATCTGTAACCAGATTTCAATTCTTGTTCTTACAGGAGAGGAGACCATTACCGTTGCTTTTTGCTTTTACTTTCTGGTTAAAAATTTGTCTTCACCTCTATACCTGTATCGCTTTATATCCTCGTTCTCCCGTTCCTTCATCTGACGTTTTTTTTTGCTTGAATAACTGTCTCCCTGTTTCACTGCATTCTTGTGCCGTTTCCTAACAGCACGGGTTACAATTAGCTGTAGCGTTGCCCTATAAGCAGCATCCTGTTCCTCAGACGTTATGCGATATTTTGCATCGCACCAGGATTCGTCTGAGCGCCGTTATTCATATCTTAGAACGGATGTTGCGGCGGTTGCCAAGGTATTCGCAATATGCTGCCACTGTATATAGGGAACGTCAGAGGTGGTAGTTGGGAGAGCTGGTTGGAGTAGGCAGTAGCGCTGTAAGCGTGCAGCTTTTATTGTGTTTGGTTTCGTGCATTTTTCGCTCTGAATAATCATGTGCACACCTTGCCTGCAACCAGGTTATAATGTCACTAAATGCATGCCTTCTATCAATTACCACATAATCAATTTGATTTATGATCCTGGGACAGCCAAGTTGCCTTGTGGATATCTTTGTGCTGGAATCTGGTTCCACTCACTGCCATGTTCCTTCCCGCTGCGAAGCTAACCAGCCTAAACCCGTTGTCTGACGTGTCGGTATGCTGGCTGTATTTTCCGATCGATGGAGCAAGAACATCTTTCCCTCCTATTTTTGCATTCAAGTCTCCCAGAACATTTTTAATATCGTGGCAAGGGCAGCGGTCGTATGATTCCTCTAAGCGCTCGTAAAATGCATATTCAATCTCATCGCCTTTATCTTTCGTCAGGGCATGAGCTAAATATATATAGAAATATTTCGCCTTTGTGGGAATTGTGTCTCTCGCCGACTACAAATCCACATCCAAATTCGTGCTTTTCGGCGTGGCAGCTGTAATAGATGTCGCAATTTTTACGTCGCGGGCATCCTTGTCCTGTCTATCTCATCTCCTGGATGCCGGTGATGTCAGCCTTACATTTTTTGAGGACATCCGCCAGTCGGATAGTGGCACCTTCTCTATAGAGAGTCCAGACGTTCCAGGTGCATATCCTTAAATCACGGTCCTTATTAGCTTTGCGGGGGTCGTCAACTTTTACTTTTTCGTTTTTTCATAGCCAGTAAAGGACCTGAAGGTGAGTGGCTAGTTCAACCATCAAGATCCGTCTAGTTCAACCATCAAGGTCCGTCGATCACTATCTGCCGCTATTCATGATAAAAAATATCACGAACAACGTTGCCCAGGTGCCACCACGAAGGAGGCTGTGAGTCGGCTTGAGATCCAAGATTAACTTTACATCTCTAACAGCACCCAATAATGCGGCGATAATGCGTTACTCTTTATATATATACCCTCATCCCATAGGGTGAGATTTCTGCATATTAGCACACGAATATTACAAACACAAATCATTCATTCACGATACAAATATTTCCGAATCAATAGCATATTTTTTCAGACTAGTACAAAAATCGGCAGACTTATCCAGTTGAGCGGTTTATAAACGGTTGGGCGACCAATTTGCATAAATTTTATATTCACTAATTTGAATTCAAAATCATATTTCCTTATATTTCAATAATTCCTTTACCAATCTATATATATATATTAGGGTGATCAATTATTCGGGTTTTTGCGAAAACCGGTTTTCGAATTATTCGAAAAATGACATTTAAAAAAAACCGGTTTCTTTTTTTGAAATTCACAAAAAACCGGATAATCCGGTTTTCAAATGTATGGCAAATAACAAATTTAAACGCAATTTTTGACAAAAATTTTAATTAAAAAATAAAAGAAAACAATTCAATTATACCTACACAATACAACATTTTTCAGTTAATTGATTGCCAACTCAATTCTGTGAACTGTATGTGAAATTAGACCCAAAAAGAAGAATTTCTGCATCATTCGTTTTGTCTTCTTACCTGCGATTTGAAGTTAGTATCGATTTGAAGTTAGTACTATCGTATAGGGGAATTTATCACGTTTTAGGCCCTGTTGTTTGACATAGCTCGACAACCACTAGCCCAATTTAGTTGAAATAAATTTTAAAAAATTAAGAATTACAATTCCCTTAATCTGTTCATATATTGTTTTCCTATACAAGTAACACTTTCGAAGTTAAAAATGAATGTATGAAGGGAAAAAATTATTTTTTGCCTAAAAATTAAAATTTTTTTTTTTAAAAATACATAAAAAATCCAAAATGGAAAAAAGTTTCAAGTCTAGTTATTTTTTCGCAAAGTCACATAACCTATGAGCAAAATGAGACAAAGATCATAAAAATCGATGCACGCGTTTCGCTTTTATTCGCAATTGAGTAAAGGAATGAATTTCAAAAATCAGTTATAGCCACCACCCTGAAAATAAAAATAAAAATATAAATTAAAAAATTATCATGCAAAAAAAAATTGTATTTATAAAAACTTAATGAAAATAAAATAATATGCAATTAATACGCAATTATAATATGCATAAAAACAAAATTTAGAACATTTTTTCAATTATTGGCAATATCCATCCTTGTAGAAGTTGACGCTTGTGGTTCTGATGATCTTTTTTTCTTCGTAGGTTGTTCATATTCATGGTCTGAGTCTGAGTCATCCGAGATACACATACTATTCAAGGGCGTGTTTCTTTCACTGTGTCCACCAATTTCAATGTCTTCATCTTCGGTGCTTTCTTCAAACTGCATAATTGTGGAACTCCACCAACAAACCTCCGCAAGCAATGCATCCAATTTTTTGCTTTTGAACCGCTTTTCAAATGGCATGGTCACCTGGTGGAACCTCTCTCCTTGTTCGTCTGATTCCTGAGGTGATTGTGCCAAAAAAGTATCGAGGTGGTGGTGCAAGAAATGCAATTTCAGCGTCATGGATGCACCGATTTTTTCGAAATAAAGCAGCAACCTGTCCACTCGTTGCTGTATCTCTTCTCGCTGGACACGGTTCTTTCCTAGAACGCCTTCTATTACTTCTTTCAATGCGTTCCATGCATGTTGGTGGTCGTGATGCTCTGAAAGCAAATGTGTGAAAGAATCACTTTTGATCAATTTCCGAATATCAGGTCCATTGAGAATACCTGTTTTAAATACATAAGAAAAACGAAAAAATTATTGGTAATGCGAATGTATAGAAATTAACAAATTTAGATATGACAATATTGAAATACAGAGTACGATACGTACCGTTTTTAATTTTCTCATCACTAAGTTTCGGAAAGATGGATTTCAAACAGTCAAAGGCGCCGTTAACTTTTTTGACCACCACTTCAACGAATTTCCCAGCTATTCCCAGTTTCATGTGGAGCGGTGGCAACAAAATATCATCCAGGTCCTTTATCATAGGTTCATTGCGTAATTTTAATTGTTTGTTGAGCTCGGGAGTTCTTCCTTTCCAATCTTTACATTGATATTGATTTCTTTGTATCGTGAATCCCAATTACAAAGGAAGCAGAAGTATTTTGGATATCCGCCCTTTTCTATAATCCCTTGTAGTATGTTGACCACCTTCAGATCGCAACAAATGTTCCATTTGTGTTCATCGTATTTGATTTTCTTCAAAATTTCGCCCAATGCTTCATACGTTTCCTTCATAGTTGTGCTGAATCCCAATGGAATGCATGGTTTTTTATTTTTTTTTTGTGCAGCAGCACAGCCTTCAAACTAGTAACTGAACCATCGATGAATAAACGCCAGTCGCCAGCGATAGAATCCATTCCCAATTTTTTCACTAAACCTGGGATATCATGGCAGTACGTGAACGTATTTGCTTCGTCAACGGAATAAAATTTCTGAAAATCAGCTTGGCGTTGTCGGTATGATGTTGCGCTAACATTTTGCTGTGTGAGTTTTCTTTTCTTCAAAAATGATGTCAGCCATTCGGAGTCGTGTTGTGATAGTCCCAGCTTGGCCACAATGTAATCCATTTCGATTTGTGGTAGCGGTTGTGGTGCACTATTTTCAATATCAGCATCATCCAAATCGGTCGGATTGGTGAAAACGGTTTCGGCTAGCAGGGACACAGTATCCGCACTCGGAGGTTTAGGTGCATCGGTATCAGCAGGGCGTTGCACTGGAAGTGTGGCAGTAAATGCAGCAGTGTATAGTTTTGTTTTCAATTGTTGTCTGTTTAATCCATGACGAAAATTTATGCATGCATAGCACCTGGATTCATCATGTCCAGTTGTATCTTCCACCCAAATTACTGGCTTCATAAAAGATAACTTTCTACTTTTTCCGTGAATCCATTTTAGAAGGGTAGTATAACAACTGTTGCACACTGTGTTCGGCGTAAAATTTGCACCACTTAAATCTGCTTCATCGAAATAATTACAATACGCGGTTTTGAATTGCTCAGTAAACAAATTTTTTCGATCTTTTTTCTGTATTTTTCGGACGATATGACCACAAACGTAACAATATTCATCAAATATGGGCACTTGTTGTTTTCCATATTGATATATTTTATGTTTTGTTGTTATTCACTTTTAAAAAACTGGAGAAAAATCACTTTTACTGTTCGCGTTCGTCGGCACTGGCTGAATGCCAAAAATCGATCAATGCACACCTATAAATACTACGTATTTTTGAATATTTTACTGCCAGGTACTTATAAATGGGCACATATTTTAAGGGCGGCTGGCTATATACCTGATTCAGAACTTGTACGTTTCAAACTGTGCAAAACTTTCTAAATAATGACCACCCTTAAATGTGGGTGCAATTTCTGTAAAAAAATCATATAGGTAGCCACCGGAAAAACCCAAATAATAAAAAGGTCCACTTTCCGTTTAATTGTCCACGTACATTTATTACCGCAATCATAAAAATCAAATAACCTTTTGTTTATTCCTTTTTTTTTAATTCTCAGAATCATGAAAAAGGTGTCAATGTTTTCTCCAAATAATGTTGTGCATATCTCGAGCAAATTTTTGAAATTCATACATTTACTGAATTGCGAATAAAAGCGAAACGCGTGCATCGATTTTTATGATCTTTGTCTCATTTTGCTCATAGGTTATGTGACTTTGCGAAAAAATAACTAGACTTGAAACTTTTTTCCATTTTGGATTTTTTATGTATTTTTAAAAAAAAATAATTTAAATTTTTAGGCAAAAAATAATATTTTCCCTTCATACATTCATTTTTAACTCTGAAAGTGTTACTTGTATAGGAAAACAATATATGAACAGATTAAGGGAATTGTAATTCTTAATTTTTTAAAATTTATTTCAACTAAATTGGGCTAGTGGTTGTCGAGCTATGTCAAACAACAGGGCCTAAAACGTGATAAATTCCCCTATACGATAGTACTAACTTCAAATCGATACTAACTTCAAATCGCAGGTAAGAAGACAAAACGAATGATGCAGAAATTCTTCTTTTTGGGTCTAATTTCACATACAGTTCACAGAATTGAATTGGCAAATCATGTGTTGTACTGTGCTATAAAAAGTAAACTTTGAGTTTAATTATAATAACAATGCAAAACATTAGTGAGATCAGTTTGTTATTTTAACAAAGACAAACAAAACAAAACAATTAATTTGTAAATTGATTGATTTTACATATAATAAATATATTTAATTTAATCTTTAGTTTTCCCTAAAGTAACATTTAAGAAATAAGATACAATTTAAGTGCGTGGGTGTATATCTTTTTTTTTTTCTTTGGTTTTTCTTTGGTTTACTTAAATACAAAATGAGAGTATTCAGAGATTGAAATAGTCGTTCTCATTTACGTCTTTTTAAAATTTCATATAAATTTAGTGATAATTGGTTTTGAATTGTTAAAAAGTGTTTAAGTAAAAATTTAAAAATACCTTCAGCATCAGCTAAAGTCGAAGAGTTTGCAGAAAGTTTTTGTATAGACATTTCCAATGGTTTAAAGATGTCACTAAGCACATACAAAGTTTCGATATCATTTTCACTAAATGGTGTCAGTCCTAAGTTCAATAAAGTATGATTCACACATTTGTGCAATTTTAAAAATTGGAAAACCATATTGGCCGTAGAATTCCAGCTGTGCTTTACATCATGAATAAGTTTAAGCTCCTTATTTAATTGGTCTTTTACAAACATTTGTAATTTCTTTCGCTGACTTATCATCATTACAAGATGATGTCATATGTCAGCGACATCTATAGGACAAATGTAGTACTCGTCGAGACCTATACACCGATGTCTTGCATGTTACGATTGAGCCACAAACAAAAAAGCTGTGATAAAAAACGATTTTGGCAGTTTTACCTACTTCGGCAAGCAGTTTAAAAAATTTTTGTTAATTTTTTCTTCAAAAATACCCCCTCTTTTGCATCAAATATCTCGATATCTATAAGAGATATGGTAAGTTCAAACATATGCGTTTATAGGTCGTCACTTCACCTATTAAACGGCATATTACTCGTTCATCTATCTAAAAGAGGAAGTTATTCAGCGGCGATAAACTGATTTCAACACAAAAGTCGAACTTTGACCTCTTTGCGGCACACTATAACGTCTAACTATCGATGCGAAATTTCGCACAACATATTCGTAATTTTGTAAATAACAAATAGAAGGTGGAGCTCGATATCCAACTTCGCTACTTATACCTTTTTTTTTAAGAAATTACCAAAAATCCCATATTAGGAACACCCTACCGAACAAGTATCTTCACCCTGACTTGGAATTTCTCACTCAATGTCAATGATCCCAAAAATGTTGCACAACTTTATTAGTCTATCTTAGTTCCAATCAATTTTTGTTAATTATCATACTATATCAATTTTTGCAAAATCACAAACTTAAATCAATGCTATACAAAGGTAGAAAATGATAACGTAACGGTAAACATATTAATCATATCTGAAATCATAAAGTCAAGCAAGTCATAAAGCAGCGCTATGATAAATTATAATTTCGCTATAAAGATAATTTCGTATGCCATAATTTCCATTACATTTAAGCAAAGCATGTCGTCATTCATAGCAAGAACTACGACAGTACAGCTTAGCTAAGGATGGTTGCAAAATGGAACATCAGAGGGTGTGTGCTAGCAATTCTATGACGTTGAGGGGCTATGTATTTATGGTGAATAATGAATTGCGAACCAGTATGTAGTCGCAGTCTCGAGTACTATATGTAATTTGAGGTTGCTTAGATGGTGGGTTGCCGACAAGTTGCAAGTGCAGACATTTAGAATCGTCCGTCTGTTCTAGCAATTACAGCAGTAGTTTAACAGCTATCGAACTTCAATTTGGTATGCAAGCTTTTATTCTTTATGCTAAGGTTATGTTCTGAATTGAGTAATTTCGAAAAAAGATACTTCCACGTCAAATACAACCATCCCAACTTTGGGGTGTCCACGCGATTGCAACCTATAATAAAGGGGTATTGGCCTGAAGTTTGATATACTAGCTTCTATCCTCTAAGCGAAGGTAATGTTATAAGACGAACAAAATCGGACAAAAACTACTACCACCTCTCATACAAAAGTCTCCCTTTTTGGGGTTGTCCGTCTGCCTGACCCCCGGATTAAGAGATATGGAGCTAAAGTTTTGTATACAAACTCATATCCTCTAATCTGAGGTTACGTTCTAAATTAAGTAAAATCGGACAAAAACTATTCCCACCTCCCATACAAACTAACCCTTTTTGGGGTGTCCGTCTGTGCATTCCTGCGACTACAACATTGTTTTAAGAGATATCGAGCTGAAATTTGGAATACAAGCTTCTTTCCTTTAAGCGGAAATTCGAACAAAAACTACTCCCACCTCTCATACAAAACTCTCCATTTCCAGGGGTTACACAATTCATATTCTTCGGCTCAGCAGAAGATAATTACCTTACTAGTTATTTTATAAAACCTATTTTCTATAAAAGATATTTTCCTCACACAAAATATACTCATATAACAAATAACACTTGAACCCGCAGGCAATTGCGGCAATTCTATAACAACGAAACGCTGTATGACATGTCAAATAACCACTGTGGTAATTTCCACCTCCAGTTCACTTCACTTTAAAAATTGAGTCATCTCAGCTTCATTTACGTAATTGCTTCGCATTTTTACAAAGAAAAATGTAATTGAAGTAACTTAAAATACAACTTTATTTTCTGGTTCCCATAGAAGCGATGCGAGGGAGAGTGCTGTTTTTCCCAAACAATTCAGTCGAATCTGACAGATCATATGCGGGCTCGAGTGCATAAAAAAATCTTGTTTACACATTGCCATGTGTTCCTTCCGATGGGCTCTGAAGGCAATTTCGAACATTTTTCATATAATTCAAGGGAAAAATGTACTTAAAGACAGACATAAGTATACAAACACTTTCTCTCCCACTCACACTCTTATGCTTTTTCAGGGGAAATATGAGTCTAGAGAGTAAGAGCGGTAGACCGCGGCAGCAAAAGAAATGCGCGTCTTGGGAATGCTTTACATTGAAACACCCTCTAGGATATTGTCAAGTGTGTCATATATTTGCTTGTAATCTCTGTTGACTGCATGAGGACACAACACATTGGAAAACCAACCAATGAAGAGCCAACTGAAGTGCTCACTACAGTTTCGAGTTCATTTCATTTTTTTGTTTTCGTTGCACAAAAGAACAAATTAAGTTGTTATTGTGAAGAAATATCAACAACGTCATTTGCCAGCAAAATAGCAACTGATGTTTAAATAAAGGTAAATCTATATATATAAAAATGGTGGCAAAAATGTATAGTAATTCATCAATTGAGAACGGCTAGACCGATTTTGCTGAAATTTTTTTTCAGTTATTCGTAATAGCCAGGAGAAGGTTTATGTAAAAAAAAATTTTGGGAAAATCTTCCGGAAAAGTCGGAAAAATGGAAAATCGAAAATTGCCTTTTTGTATAGAATTTTGTGTGCAATTGTTACAGAATGGCTTTTTAAATAGAAAAATAGAAAATTATTGTTAAAAAGTTCGGAAAATTCCGGAAAAGTTCAAAAAATGGGAAAATTTTTTTCGACGAAATTTTACATTTTATGGAATGAATTAATAAATTTGGAAGGTGTAACTGTGAATATTTTCGGATAATTATTCCAAAATGACATTTCGAATGGAAAAATAAAAAAATTCTTAGTGAAAAATTCGGAAAATTCCGGAAAAACTTGGATTTTTCTAGAAAATTTTGCATTGCATCGCTTGATTTGATAAAAATTATTTCAAAAAATTTCGGATAATAGAAGAATTCTTGGTGGAAAACTCGGAAAATTCCGGAAAAACTGTAAAAAGTTGGATTTTGCGACGAAAGTTTGCATAGTATCGCTTGATTTAATAATTTCAGTCGACGTAAAATTGGAAAATTCGTTATGATGCTTATTATGTTAAAAGATTAAACGCGAAATGATCTTACATCTGTTGAGATATCGCCGGTTATTCCAACAGTACTGCGTTAACATGTACGTCAAGGCAGAAACGGATTGTTTAAATTTTATTCGTTTCAATCAGTCGCCACATTTCGAAAAGCTCGCCAACGTTTGCGTTTACTCGAAAACGATACGCATTGGGAGGCAACTGTTCCTGCTGTAGCGAATCAAATTCGTACATTGTTTGCGATCATCGTAGCCACGTATCATCTGCCGAGGATGAGATGACTGACGACATTTTGCACAGAGTTCGCACGACAACATCGAATTTCGATTGAAATTGAGTTCAGATTGAAGACATGATCGTGCTCATGTGCGGCAGTCTACTGTCGAAATTGGGAATACCAGCGCAAAATCGTTCGATGAACGATGCATTCAATCGCGAATTGCAACGAGATCCAGACTTTTATCGAGATGATCGGACTAAAAGAGTCCGAACAAATGTGCCGCCGTTAAATGCAGAGCAAACGAACGTGAACGATTCGCTGATGACGGTTGTTGTTGACAATGGAATGGGAGGCATTTACTTTCCCGATGCTCCCGGTGGGACAGGAAAGATATTCGTCATTTCTTTGATTCTGGCAGCAATGCAGATAGCGTTAGCTGTTGCAACGTCTGGTATCGCTGAAACATTGTTGGAAGGCGGTCGATATGCACATTTCGCTTTGAAGCTGCCGATGAAGCGTGACCAACGAGAATGAGGCGACCAACTATCTGACAAAACTTTTTAACTCCCTAGATGTGCCAGGAATTCAGCCGCATAATTTATAGCTGAAGGTGGGATCAATCATAAGCATTTTTCGGAATCTGAATCATCCGAAATTAAGCCACGGTACGTGGTTGTCTGTCAAGAAACTGATGATCAATGTGATTAAAGCGGCGTTCATCATGGTCAAATTCAAAGGAGAGGAAGTCCTTACCAACGTATTCCTATTATTCTAACCGATCTTCCCATCCAAATTCAAGCGAATTCAACTCCCCGTTCGATAAGCTTTTGCGAAGACAATCAATAAGTCGCAAGGCCAATCTTTGGAAGTTTTCGAAATCAGTCTCGAATATCCCTGCTTTTCACAAGGTCAGCTGTACGTTGCCTGTTCGCATGTTGGCACACCGTCTATATTGTTTTTTTTTACGCTGGAAAACAAATCGAAAAACATTGTTTCATTGATTTTGATTAAATTCAAATAAAACACATTTAACACATTTTCTTTTACTTTTACCCTTGAGCTTATATGAAGGCGTTACCTTAGGAGTGACACGAAGTTTGCTGGGTCCGAAATTGTATGGCAGAACAACGTTTGCCGGGTCAGCTAGATGACTATGCAAGATCACAAGACTATGCAACGGCAACAACAACAAGAAAGTGCTTTAATCTTTTGCTGCAGTAGCAGTATTCAAGTACAGCTTACGCTTCGACCCTGTCATTTGCTATTATTCCATGTCTTGTACTTAAGTTTTTGCACAACTTTCATGTGCTGTTTAGGCGTCTGAAAACACTGTGGCCTGTGTGAGCAGTGTTTTGGCAACAAGTTCGAAACTTGTTTCTGTGCTTCTTACCATTGCAGTCGTAACCGACGCCCGGAGGTTTTTCGTGCAGCTAGAAAATTGGCAAACTGATGAAGCGACTGTCTGTTGAGCAGAAGGCAAACACACATTGATAAATTCCATGGAGGGCAATGTGTCACAGAGGAAACAATACATGGAAGTTATATCGAAAGAAACAACAAAAGACGAGAGTGAAACAATGTAACTAAAAGCAAGAAATTTGAGTAACGAAATATTTGTAATGCTCGAGTGTAGGTGGTTTGGAGTTATTTGCAAACATGGTTGGAAAATCTCTGATAAAATTATCTACCACCTCGAAATTATAGTTGTCAACGTTCACGCAGCTTTCCAAACGAGTATATTTTTTGTTCGTTAAAACTTATGACTTCGTTTTGTTCTCGTTCACCATTAGACCCATTTTCGCTGATGCCTTTTGTATACCTGAGAAGGCTGCAGTCACATCCCGCAGTTTTCGACCGATGATGTCTACGTCATCAGCTTTTGTTGAATATCGTGTCACTCGTGTTTCCTGCAGCTTTCCTCATCATCATCTCCATCACTATGTTGAAGATGTCACGCGATAGACCGTCACTTTGTTTAGGCCTGATCTTATATAAAATGGCTCCGTAAGGTCCTTATCAATCTTCACTAAAGACTTCGTGTCAGTCAGCGTCATTCCGCAAAGGCGAATCAGCTTCGCTGGAATACCAAACTCAGCCATGGCTTCGAGTAATTTCTGCCGCATCGGGCTGTCAAAAGCAGCTTTATAGTCGACGAAAAGATGGTACGTTTTGATTTGTTTCCCTTGGACCTTTAAGGATATCTAGTCAGTTGTTGATTTACCAGGTATAAAGCCACACTGATGAGACCCGATCAGATTGGATAACACTGGCATTAGTCTTTCACATGGCACACTCAACAGGACCTTATATTCGATGGGTAAATGGCTGGTGCATGCTCATTATCAGCTTCTCGCCATTGGACTTGAAGAGCTCTGCCGGAACTTCGCCGGTACCGGCTGCTTTATTATTTTTCAGCCGCGATATTGTCTTCTCACCGAACAATCATCAAAAAGTTTGATCTGAGAACGCCAAACTCTTTCATCCATAAATTCAACCATAAATTGGAATTTCCCATCCTTCAAATTGGCTTATGCACTGTGTAATACATAGGTAATTTCATTGGAAAATCCCGTTTATTATAATGACGTGAGACTTAAGCAATATCATACATATGATGAGGGTATTTTTAAGCCAGTTTATCTGACTGGAATTTTTGTACACTTTTGTATGTTTTTTTAAATGTGTCCATTTCATTTTCTTTTCTTTAAAGCTTTCGGTCAAAAGTGTTTTTTATTTCACTTAAAATACAACAACTACACCAGTTTCTTTTCTTTGTATGCTATTCTATCAGTATGAACTGTTTCTCACAGTTACTCGCAGATGCATTTGAGCGGAACACTTCCATCTCAACGGGTAATCATCCGACTTTTGACAAAATTGTTATTTAAGAATATGAATAGATGGCAGGAGTGTTAGATTTTCTTTTGCTCTCGTTGCTCTATTTGTTTGTTTTCACTCATTGACTGTTTGCTGTTTACTGCTCTTAACCTTTTCATGCTGTAATTTTTTTGATAGGGGTTCCCTTAGCTTATGCGTGTGTGAATGTGTACTTGTATATTATACTGTAGTGGTATATTGCATATAAGAAAAAAAACAAAGATTACGATGATGACGATGGTGATGTTGATGTTGCTGATTGTACTTATGAATATCAGTAAAGCAAAGATGCAGAAAACACAGCCCAACTTAATGCCAACTTATGCACTTTGTCTAAATTATAATGGGTTTACATACCATTTTGTCTGTTAGAACTTCACCCGACAATTGAACTCAACTCTTTATACGAAAACAGTATAAAGATGGACTGCCGTTATGCTATTTTTACACGTGTTGATAAGTTAAGTGGCTTGTAGAAAATGGCTTCCAGTGCGATGATGTATGTTGCGAAATGTGCGTAGCTTTTAAGTTTCACACACTAGTGATGAAGCTGACGACGTTGATAAAGAGCCCAGCCTCAAATTGGCAACTCTAGCACAAAGCAATGCACCACCACCATCACCTACTCCCACTTCTTCTGCACCACAACTTCTAGAGAAAGCAGCATCTGCAAAAGCGACAAAAAAAGTTAATGGCATCAAGAGGACCACGAACCAGATGTTAAGGAGTGTATTAAAGACTGCACAAACACGGAGAAAAGTGAATAGTTAATATTTTCTTTGCTTATAAAAATGTTAATGTGATGTCAGTGACATTAAAGTGAACATTAAAGAGTGCATTCTTGTTTCTTTATTTTTTATAGTCTGGTTATTGTTGCTGAAGATATAACTGTAATCAGTTACTTGTAGATGTGCTAACGCACAGTGGTTGGCGTTCCATACAAAGAGCGGCCAAAAATAGAAGGAGTTTTTATACGTGAATAATATTTGGCACATCTCACAGTCTCTTTAAATGACACCAATTTCTAAAATTTGGTTTAAATCTGTGAAAGGATTCAAGGACCTCTCTTAGATCCTGAAAATTTAAATTTCGTAGTAGGCACACCGAAGTCGGCATATCCATTGATTTCATCAATCTATGACTAAATCTAAAATTTGGTCAATGTCGGACAAAGGATTCAAGGACCCCTCTTAGATCCTGAGGCACTCCAAAGTCGACATATCCATTGATTTCATCAATCTATGACTAAATCTTTAGTTTGGTCAATGTCGGACAAAGGATCCATAGACCTCTCTTAGAGTACACAATCAAAAAAAAAAGACTCCAAAAACGGTTGTTCTATTGAAGATAACTCAACACACCGCAAATTTCATATAATCCGTAAATATTGGTAAACATTTGGTTGTCAACTTCGATTGACTTTGCAACTAAAACTCTAAGTAAAATTTAAGTCTACATACGAGTTAGTACTGAAATAGGCACATATGTTATAATAAATTAATTTAATAAAACACAACATGCTGACATCAAATGATACATCAAATTCGGCTTACGATCAGAAAAGTGTTTTTTATTGTTTGATATTTTAGGTCAAATTCAGTGTGTCACGCACTAGGATGACGCGTTTCGAACTCCATGACGAGTTCATCGTCAGACCCCTTTGTGACCAACTGATGCACAATGGTACATCATCAGCTGTATATATATCTACAATTATGTCAAACATGTACATGCGAAGTAGATATCAGCCGAAAATGTCCAGCAACAATTATAGTTTGAATTTGACCGTTAATAATTAAACATGAGAAATGGAGGAAATTCTTTCCCCGCGATTCCCTTTTAACCCTAAAGCTTAAGCTTTTTAACAAGGTTTTTTGTTGGTAAACTAAGATTACTTAAAATTTTTCTATGTCAAAGTAAGGCATTAAGTTTTAGGCCGTGCCGTGCCAGTGTATTTTAAACTGTTTGTTTGTTAGTTTTAGTCGATCGTGCTTTTTTTATATATTAAATTTACGTTAAGTGTATCAAATGATACATCATCGTTTCGTTCGAAGTAATAGAGAGAGTTGGTTGGAGTAGGCATTGGCTAACTCTGTGGTATGCAGCTTTATTATGTCCAGCTTCCTTTGCTGTTGGTGCGTACTTTAGGTGCAAATAGGTGGTGATACGAGTCAATATTTGCATCTCGCATCACACGCATGCCCATTACACTTGAGATATGCCTTCCATCGATTACCACGTGATCAATCTGGTTACTTGTATTTTGATCAGGGGATATCCAGATTGGCTTGTGGCTATCTTTATGCGGGAATCTGGTTTCACTTACAATCACGTTTCTTGTCGAAGTGAAGCTAAATATTATCGGAGGTGTAGACTGAACTTTCCTACAGCCGAACCAACTGACCTCATACTTTACAATAATTGGAATCTTTCAGAACAATTTTAATATCATGGTCTGGGCAGAGGTCATATGTTGCCTCCAGAAGCTCAGAGAACACATGTTTAATGTCCTCGTCACTATCTTTTGTCAGGGCGTGTACACAAATCAGCGTAATGTAAAAATATTTCGCCTTGATGCGAATAGTGGCTATTCGGTCACTTAAAGGGTACCGGATAGGGTAGACCGAATGTGAAAATCTCTTAACAAAAACTTTATATCCCTTTACACCCCATTAATGAGGTATGAAATTGTTTCTCGCGTTGTTGTAAATTAAAACGCTTTCTATTTTTAGATTCACAACAAACGGCACCTACTGTTTACCGACGAATGTGAAGGTCACTGTTTTAGAAGGTTTTACTAGACATGCCGTTTAACTCGACATTATACTGCGAAGTTGCTGTCTACAACATGAAGGGGACCGACAATGAAAGAAAAATGTAGGTGACTGGGGCCGGGTATCGAACCACGGATCTCCCGCATGGTAGTCGCGTGTTCTAACCATTATGCCACGGCCGGTCCCTGTGGAAATCTCTTGCTGACTAAAAATTCACAGCCAAATTCATGTATTTCTGCATGGCAACTGTTAAAGATGTCAAAGTTCTTTCGTCGTGCCCACCCAGTCCCGTCCATCACATTTCCAGTATGACAATGGTGTTAGCCTTATATTTGTCGAGGACATTCGTCAGTTGGATAAAGGCACCTTATCTGTGGAGAGTTCGGACATTTCTGTAGCATATCCTTAAATCATGGTTCTTATAACGTTTTGGCTTATTAAGAAACCGCGCCCGATCCTAGTTTCTTGGAGCTGCCAAAGCCCCTAAGAGAGCCGTTGTGTTAAGCTTCAGTAACTTCTGTTACCTATTTCCTAAGACTCGTCGGTGGTAGCATGCCATTTAGGTTACTCAACATTCCACCTTCTCACATTTGCTACCACAGAAGGGTTGTTCAATGGCATTGCCCTTTCATATCGCATATTTTTTTTTCTTAATGCAGAGTAGTGGTCTGTCCGCTTACACGTGCACGAAATTACAACTTTAAGTTTTATGTCTCTGTGTTATGTTATGTGCGTTATGTTTGCGCAAACAACCTTTAGCTTAAAAAATGTATTCTCTCAGTTGCTTCAGTCACTTAGTCACTGCTGTCACAATTCGTCTTTCCTACAAGTCCTCAATTAAACTACTTACAACATTTCCTCATCTTTCATGGAAAACATCCTTAAAGGTGGTTACATTTCAAGACTCATGCTATGTTGGATACTTACTGGGAATAATGAAATACACAGTAGCACATTTTCCTACTTCAAACTCTTGAACCTATTGAAACCCACAAAATCTGAAAGCTTATGATAGTAGAAGAAAAACCCTAACTGGGTTTTTAATTATTAGCTAAGGTTTTCTTTTAATTCATTTTTGAAGTTTTCGACTGAGAGGAAAATTTTAGTAGTCTATATCTCGTGAACTATTCCAAGTATAGCATTTCTCTCTTCAGCAAATTTTTAGCTTTTAATCAGATCTAAAAATTTTGCCTTGAGATAAAATCAAGAAAACAACAACATCTTACTCAAAACTGTGCAGAAATCACTTGCAATTGTACGTATATCGAAATTAAAAATGCTATGCTTTTTAAAATAAAATAGATACAAAATATAAATAAATCAAAAAACAATAAAAATCTATGATGAAATTTTACGATTTTTTAACATTTTTTTTTGTTTTGAGTGAGATTATGTTGTGTTTTTGATTTTATCTGAAGGTTAAATTTTTAGATCTGATTAAGAGCTAAAACATCAAAATTTTGAATAGTTTACGGGATATAGCCTTAAGAATCGGTACATGACTTTTGAACTTTTAAAAATGAATAATAAAAAAACCTTAGCTAATAATTCAAAACCCAGCTAGGGGTTTTCTTCTACCATCTTAAGCTTTCAGATTTTGGCGGTCTCAATTGGTTCAAGTTTTACTGCTGCACTGTGTTATTTGTTGAACTCGTGCTATCACATTTCCTTATCAATTGTTCACTTAAAAGTATTGTGAGGCCAGGACACAACATTTACTTTCTGCCAGCTGGGTTTCCATAGTTTCTCAATTCGTTACAGCGATTACAGTTAATAGCATGATTAACAGCAAAACTGTGTTATTAACTGGTCCATTGAGCAACGTTAACAAGGTGTTGTAACAAATGTTCATAATATTAAATTCTTATTAAGTCACAAAATTAATTTTACCCTTTACTTAACAAGATACGACAGGAAGAGAAAAATGTTCGCGTAAAGCAAAGTTGCGAAAAAGGTCAACGCCGGTGGCATTATAAAGTTGAAGGTTAAGATATTTAATTCTAAGAGAAACCTAATCAGGAATTTAACTGGGTAAGAAAAAAAGGACTACAATTTTGGGAAAAAATTGCATATCCCTTCTAGCGTTGCTAAAATATACGAAATTTGTTTCTTTATGCAGAGAGAGAGAGAGAGAGGATACCACCTTAGTGTGTTGTTATAACAAAAAGGCATAATAGATCTTTTTGGGCTGGAAATAATTCTGTTTTTCCTTTTTTAAGATTAAATAAAATATATATGGAATTGGTTAATTTGTCTAAATCGGTGTGCGACCATTTTAAGAGTTATACAGTTATTTTCTGACCAAGCATATAAAGCACAATTTCAATTGAATCAGGTGGAGCACAAAAGTAGTTTTTTGCTCGACTGAGCGAATCCTATTTTATTGATTGGATTTTATTGGCAAGATATAATTTCTTGCACAAGATAATTCCGATAACCTACACACACACCACAATTGCAAAAGTTTACAGGATTTCAATACTGTTGTTTGCGCTGTTAGGTTTACCGTTTCAACTCTGTCAACACACAATACAATACATCCTTAATTCTCTTATCATTCTTCAGCAGAATTGTAGCGAACGCCAAACCCTTTGGGGGTTTTACTATACTGACCTAGTATCTTCACCCTGATTTGAAATTTCTCAATCCACAGAATGACACTGTGTTACTTAACCGTAAATCCGTAATATTGGAACGGTGTGCGTATGATTAACGTAAAATCCACATAATATTAACATTACTCCTACGTTGTATGTGCATATGACCGAGTACCAAATGTAATATCGCTGCATATGTAAAATGAAACACTTGGGTCAGGGTCGTCATTCAATATCATCAGCTCTGACTAGTTTTGTACTTATTACAGTGGTTTTGTACCAATTTATGAAAAATGGCGATAAATGAACATTTTTTGAAGATTTCATTCGATAAAATTAGACCAACTAAATATTTTACATATTTTACATTTACATTTTAAATTTAAACGTTACCTAAAGTTCTGCTGAAGAATTAAATGAGAAATCATCAATGGTTCTTGAGTTATAGCTGAAAAACAACAAGATAAGAAAAACATATAAGAGGTCATAAAAAAAGATTGCCTAAGAACGCTAAGCCCTTTGGTGGTTTTAGTACACTGACCTAATACCTTCACCCTGACCTGGAGTTTATCACCCCCCGGATAGGTTGTTGCACTGTGTTATAGCAAGACCTAATTAACATCTTAAAATCGATATTTGTCTCTTCTACTACTATCGCAAACAATTACAGTCGAAAAGTACTTGCTTTCACTCGAAATGTGACTTCAGTAATAAATAAACTTAAACAAAATTGCAACAAAAATTTTTATATATTGAATGTCCAACTGAATATCAGACATTTTATTATTTCCTAATGCTTGGCAACTACTCGTTGGCTATTTGAACAAAGATTTTGTGTAGAAATCTCATAGCACAGAATACGAACACCAGCACAAAAAAAAAAAAAAGAATGAAACGAGAAAAAAAATCAATTTTATACATGATTTGCTTCACAGAAGTGTTCTCTTTTAGTAACTGTAGAAGTGAATGTAAATAGGTGAATGCGGTATGTTGCAATGTTTATGAACCGTAAATAAGTCAATATGGTAAAAAGAAATTGTCAAATGGGGGGACAATGGAAGTGTATTAAGGAGGGGCAAGAAAAAAAAAGCGTAATTCGATCATAGAACAAGAGAGTTTGTGGAAAGGACATATGGTTGTCTGCACTCAGATAAAGTTTCGAAAATACTACACTTTTTCTATAGGACACTCTATATAAAATAAAATTAAGATAAGACAAGTTGGACTTTTGTTTTGAATATTAACAACTGGTAGCTCTAGCAACAGTAATGTTTAGAGGAGCATCTTGGTGATAATTTAAACAACTGAACAAATAGAATCGACTACCAATAAAGGCAAACAAACTATTATTAGGTTAATCTAATCGAAAATCATGAAAATTAAGACCTAACTTGTGGTACATTTAACACATCGACGGCCCTTTCGATGTTGTCGATAGCAACTTGGCAGTACAAGTCTAGTTAAAGCTGCTGGTCTTAAGAATCTAAAAGCCGTTTACACTTTATTCCCTATCAAATGATATATACCCTCATCTCTAAGGGTAAGTGTATTCTAATATATGCCTGAAGAACAGAGAGGTTGATTTCGGTCATTTGTATGGGAGGTACCAAAATGGGAGTGGCAAATATTGCACTTTTCTAAGGTTTTCCCATATCCTGCAGTTTCCCATTCGGAAGATATTGATATTTTTTTTTTTTTTTTTTTTTTTGCGGGTAAGGTAGGGGAAATGCATTACGCATTCGTGACAGAAGTCACGTTATGTCGGACTCTCCAATATGGCATACCGACTAAAACCCCTCCCTCTCTCCTCTCCGGGAAGAAATCCACCTCGGAACCGCTTACGCATTACTTCAAGGTGGTTCCCATGTGGCCATATACGCCAACCTTCTCGATTGACCTGTTTACAGGCCCCCGCTTGCTCTCCGCTGCACCTCAGGAAACTGCGGCGTCAAGGTCTAACTTTTTGCACTTAAGGATCTGCTCCGCGTATTTTGCTACCGCGATCCAATTTCCTCCACTGGTTGTCATTATATTTACAATATTATCGGCTGTTATTGTTCCCACCTCGTCTGCCAGTTGCTGACGATGAGCCAGCCAGCGTGTGCACACGAAAAAAGTATGTTCTGCGTCATCTACAACCTCATCTGTTTCGTACAGACAGTATGGATTGTCACATTTTCCTATTTTATTCAGGTACTTCCTAAAGTATCCGTGTCCGGTTAACATCTGGGTTAGGTAGTAGTTTACCTCTCCACATCGTCGATCCAGCCAAATTTTGATGCTTGGTATAAGCTTTGCTGTCCACCTTCCGTGTCTTTCGGTATTCCACCGTTCTTGCCACGACGTTATAGTCTGGTCTCTTATTGACGTCCCAGGGTTGCCGGATACCTTCATTAGGTATAATGTGCGTCGTTCTCTTGCTAACAGGTCAATTGGAATCGTGCCTGCTATTACCAGTACAGCGGCTGCTGATACTGTGCGATACGCCGAACAGATTTGTAAAGCAGCTGTCCTCTGCACAGCTAAAATAGACTGTGCCCTCTTTTTTATTTTAACGCCTTCGGCCCATATTTCACATCCGTAGAGCATGATGCTGTTTGCGGCCTCCATCAGTAATTTTCGCCTGTGCTGCAGCGGTCCTCCTATGTTTGCCATTAGGCGGCTTAGCTGCGCAGTTGTTTTTCCGGCTCTGTTAGCCGCATGTTGTATCTGGACTGCGTATGTGAGTTTAGAATCCAGTCTTAATCCCAGATATTTCACCGATTTCTGGGTCGTGATTGTGACATCTCCAATATTCACATCCAACTCTATGGGAATGTGACGCCGCGTAAGTAGAAGTATTTCAGTTTTCTGCATTGCCAATTGTAAACCATGAGTATCAAGCCAAGATTTCGCTCTCATCATAACTTGTCTCAGCTTACGTTGTGCGTCGTCCGTGTTTCGAGCCGTGATAACGGCTGCAATGTCGTCGGCATATCCTACTAAAAAAGTGCCCTCAGGCATTTCCATCTTCAGGATTCCGTCGTAGCTGACGTTCCACAGGTCTGGTCCCAGTATTGATCCCTGAGCCGCTCCGGAAGTGACTTGTTTCCTTTTTGGTCCGCTGCTCGTGTTGTACAAAAGCTCCCTGTCTCTTAGGTAGCTTCCTATTATCCTCATAATGTACTGTGGCATAGAGAAGTTTTCCTCTAACGCGTCCAGTACGTCCTTCCATCTTAAGCTATTAAAAGCATTCTTCACATCCAGCGTGGCGAGGAGTACAACAGGTCTACTGTAGTGGTTTACTCGTTGTACGGCATCTACTACCTCCGTCACTTCTCTTAGGGCTCCAATTGTTGATCTACCCGGTCTGAAGCCGTATTGTCTACTGGATAAGCCACCTCTAGCATCTATCGCGTTTGTAAGCCGTGGCTTTATCAACCTCTCAAACAGTTTCCCCGCAGTATCCAGCATACAAAGTGGCCTGTATGATGACGGGGCTTCTGGGTCTCCTTTTCCTATTGATATTGATATTGATATTGATATTGATATTGATATTGATATTGATATTGATATTGATATTGATATTGATATTGATATTGATATTGATATTGATATTGATATTGATATTGATATTGATATTGATATTGATATTGATATTGATATTGATATTGATATTGATATTGATATTGATATTGATATTGATATTGATATTGATATTGATATTGATATTGATATTGATATTGATATTGATATTGATATTGATATTGATATTGATATTGATATTGATATTGATATTGATATTGATATTGATATTGATATTGATATTGATATTGATATTGATATTGATATTGATATTGATATTGATATTGATATTGATATTGATATTGATATTGATATTGATATTGATATTGATATTGATATTGATATTGATATTGATATTGATATTGATATTGATATTGATATTGATATTGATATTGATATTGATATTGATATTGATATTGATATTGATATTGATATTGATATTGATATTGATATTGATATTGATATTGATATTGATATTGATATTGATATTGATATTGATATTGATATTGATATTGATATTGATATTGATATTGATATTGATATTGATATTGATATTGATATTGATATTGATATTGATATTGATATTGATATTGATATTGATATTGATATTGATATTGATATTGATATTGATATTGATATTGATATTGATATTGATATTGATATTGATATTGATATTGATATTGATATTGATATTGATATTGATATTGATATTGATATTGATATTGATATTGATATTGATATTGATATTGATATTGATATTGATATTGATATTGATATTGATATTGATATTGATATCGATATTGATATTGATATTGATATTGATATTGATATTGATATTGATATTGATATTGATATTGATATTGATATTGATATTGATATTGATATTGATATTGATATTGATATTGATATTGATATTGATATTGCTATTGATATTAAAAAACTTAATTTCCCTTTACAACCCATGAACGCAACCTACTTGTATGTCGACGAATGCGAACGGTACTGTTTTTGAGAAGCTTTTACTAGACACGCCGATTGACTCGGCACTATACTGCGACGTTGCTGTCGACAACATCGGGGGGGCCGGCAATGAAAGATAAATGTAGATGGCTGGAGGCGGGAATCGAACCCGGGATCTCCCGCATGGTAGTCGCGTGTTCTAACCACTATGTCACGACCGGTCCAATATTAATATTGATCAATACATAATTTCTATTCGTTAGCTCTTAAACGACTGCTGTAATCACAGAGGCAGACAGACAGACAGCCACACAAAGGGATGTCAGTATGGGAAAATTGTCCCACTTTTTTCCGATCTTGCTGATCTTGAAAAATAACCTCCGCTTAGAGAGTAGAATATACCATCATACCATCAATAAAGTTGATTGTAGACATAAGGATTCACAGCCAAATTTTAAATGATTGTTTTTTCAACCAAACGTATGTTGTCATTATGCAGTACCATAAATTCGAACTACAAACATACCAAGTAGCAGATAAGCCTCTTCACTATCGTAGATATAAACTCATCGGCAATGAGATGCAGCCGCCAAGCTCTTAGATGAAAGCAAGTTATAATGACGTTAGCCTCATGATGCACTGAGACTCAGCAGAACACGTGGATTAGGAACGTTTCTTCTGTGCTCCTAGGGCAGTTTCTGGCTTCAGTCAACAAAAATGCACTCATGCAAAAAATTTTGCACAAACTTTATCATGTCACCACATAGAGTTGCAGTCTATACACACACACACGCACACTTACAGTCATTTACTTACCTTAATTTGTCCGATGGCTTTTCGAAAATCTTAACTCATAAGGAAAGTGCTGTTGCTGTATGAAGTTGCCTTCATCGCTGCTATGTAGTCAACCGACTAGTGCCTGTGTAGAAGTTATGTAAGTTTTTCATAAATTTCTTATGCAAAGGTAGTGTACTAGAGCAAACTCCCGTGGTAGTGGTTGTGCGAAAGTCCACAGTGCTGGTAGATGGGCTTAAAGTCATTAGACATTTACTACCATCTCTAAGTGCGGTGTGCAAAATACTGGTAGCTGACGTGCTACGGGTTGGACTTATGGGGTAGATATTGCTGCTACTACGGTTGAAATTGTTCATAATTAAAGACAATTTAGAGCTATGAAAGCCAGATGAAGTGGTTGTTGTTGATGTAGGATATACTGATGATGCCGGCCACGACAACGGCGTTGTTAATGATGATGGTAGCGTAGATGTTAATGAAGAAAGCGATGGTTGTAATGAAGATTCCAAAGACGTTAAGAACGACGATGGCAATGAAGAGGTATTTGTTTCACAGGATTTTACTAAAGATGACTATGCTGCTGATGTAGAAGCAAATGTTGCGCAGATGTTGTATTGAAAGCATAAATTCTAAAATATCAACAAAAGTCACTTTTGCTCCACTTACTCCATACCGCAATAACCGCACAGGTATGTCTTAGTTTATCTGAACATGTGGAACAGGAGAGAAAGAGAGAGTAAGAGAAAAAAAAATAAGAAATACAATGGAATTTGCAAATAAATTTAAACTTTATTCATACAACTTAATTAAACTAAACGAATTCCTAATAGGAGGTATAATCGAATTGATACTATCATGTTATTTTACCAGTAACTTAATTTTGCAGAAATGCTGAGACAAGTTTTGCTTGTTTTGTAACAAATACACAATTGTAACAATAACTTAATCTTTTACAAATTACGAATTTAAAGTCCAAATTTGTTCACCGAGGAAGCAAATAACAACCCATATATTGATAGGTTCTTTACGCGACATCGCTGATGAGCTATAAACACTTTCAAAAATTTAGTTGGATGACAGAGCTGAAAAAATCGTTATTGTATAGGTTATTTTCATTTCATTTCATTTATTTTTACAATCTTGTAATTAAAGCCTCTTGGCCAATATTATATAAATTACAATATGCATAAATTATTAAAAACTACTCCTCTACTACTATTTCATGTAAGCCCCTTAATTGAGGATAAGGCTTAAAATCTGTTTGTTTTTTTTTTTGTAGAAAGTATTTCAGATGCAGTAATGAATGCCCATCAGCAGAATTATGACATAATAATGCTAGTAAACTCAGTGGGCGTATATGGCCTACATGGGCCTATACATGGACCTTCCCTTCCTGCTGTTAGTGTAGATTAAAACATATCGCCGCAGTCATTAATGTTACCTTGAGAAAGTTAGTAGATACCGCTTTCCCTTAAAATATATAAATATATATAGACTTTTAACCCTTAAGACCCCATGAATGAGGTATGGGATAGCTTCTCGTGTTGTGCATTATCACGCTTTTCTATTTTTAGATTCACAACTAACGGCTCCTACCAGATTATCGACGAATGGGAATGTCACAGTTTGAAAAGCTTTTACTAGACATACCGATTGACTCCACACACAATACTGCGATGTTGTCGTCGACATCGAGGGGACCGGCAATAAAAGTCATTGCCTAATAGACAGCGAGAAAAGTTACCCGCCTGCAGGATGTTTCATAGTTGAGTTTCTCACAAAATTATGACCAATGGTTGTTGGTATTTTATGACAGAAGTGAATGTGGAATATAAGCAGTATCCCATTAACAAGTCAGTCTCTAAAGAAAACCCAGACCGCGTGATTGTCACCTAATCCAGGTTGATCCTAAAGATCGTTTTAACAAAGAACTATAATAACAGTTTATTAAAATTAAATCTATTTCCTTTGAGGTCCTGGTAATCATATCTGTGTTCGCTAATGCACAATTCTCATAAAACGGGAATCTTATTATAAAACGTTACATTATTAATATCTTATATGGATGATGTCACCAAAAACTTATTCGAAATACATATGTAGCCATAAAGCCTAAAGAATTGGCATTGCTTCCTCTGCCTCGTAAGGCAAAGGATAACATTGCAGCTACCGTGAAATAGTGTCACAATGCCAAAAGAAAACTGATGAGATACAGAGGTTGAGAAAACTTTATTAATAATATTGTTACGTATCCCAACAGTTTGCTGATGAATGACCAGAGCTATGTCATTGCTCTGAATAACAATATGGAAGGCACAAAGTAATAATTTGAGGTCTTTAACTGGGTAAAAACTAAGCAAGTTTATAAATATAAATTCTCCTTTGGGCATATGAAATCTTTTTATTTTAACTGGTACAAGGTGTTGGAAAACTTGTCAATAATAAAAAACAGGTAACATTTTTGAAGAATTGATTATTATATATAATCTTTTTAGAACAACATTGTTGACGAGTGTTCCATTAGAACATTATCCCAATGCTTCAGCTATGTCTACAGTTTTTTATGAATATAAAATTATCGATTGATAACTTCGTAGGATAGCAGCGACGTTTTCAAAAACAGACGCCTGTTACTGCATCAAGGACCACATCAAAAATTTGTATAAGGGTTTAAAGGTTCAAGTTCATGGATCGAGAAAAATACGATACAATATTTGATTTTATCACCTCCGAGTCAAGCCGAGATAACAACTGCCATATCCCGCCTAAAGAACAACTAGGCCGCTGGGGCTGATGGTTGTTTAAGGCGGGTGGAGATGAACTTGTTTTAAGCATGCAACAGCTCATAGAGAACATTTAGCTTCAGGAGAGCATGCCAGAGGATTGGAATCTCAGTGTGCTATGTCCAATCTACAAAAAAGGCGACCGTAGTGAGTGTAAAAACTACCGTGGAATTAGCCTCTTACCGATTGCATATAAGGTCCTGTCTAGCATACTGTGTGAACTTCTAAAGCCAATTGTGGAAAACCTGATTGGACCTTATCAGTGCGGCTTTAGACCAGGCAAATCCACGACGGATCAGATATTTACACTACGGCAGATTCTTGAGAAAACCCATGTGAAGCAAATCGACACTTACCACCTCTTTGTCGATTACAAAGCCGCCTTCGATTATCCCATCAGGCATCGACTATACGAAGCCATGTCTGAGTTCGGTATTCCTGCAAAGATAATTCGTCTCTGCCGGTATACCCTTAAGAATACCAAATCCTCTATTCGGATTGGTAAGGATCTATCTGCACCATTCGATACGACGAGAGGTCTTAGACAGAGTGACGATTTGTCATGTATGCTGTTCAACATAGTGATGGAGAAGGTGTTAAGGAAAGCAGCGGTTAACATGTCTGGCACCATATTTAATAGGAGCCACATGCTGCTCTCATATGCCGATAATATGATGATAACAGCTGTTTTCTCATCAGTTGAAAGGGAGTCAGCGGAAAAGGGTTTGGCAGTGAATGACGACAAGACGAAGTTAATGGTATCATCGAACAAAGTGTCCACCCGTTGGGGACGCAGCGTGAACGTTGAAAACTATTGCTTTGAGGTAGTGGATGAATTTATCTACCTTGGATCCGCCATGAACAAAAACAACAGTGTCAGCCTCGAAATAAAACGGAGAATAGTCCTCGCACCAGGTGTTTCTTTGGACTACGCGAGCACTTCATAAACACCACTCTATCTCGAACCACCAAAGTCCAGCTGTAACAGGTACTAACTTTACCGGTCCTGTTGTACGCTTCCGAATCTTGGACCCATTTGCGTAAACGGCGAGTTTAGGATTCGGATGAACCATGAGCTGTACGAGTTATACCACGACATTAATGTCGTCAAGCGAATCAAAGTGCAACGATTACGCTGGCTAGGCCATGTCGTGAGAATGGATGAGAAAACTCCAGCGCGAAATGGTTTCTATCAAGATCTCGAAGGACGGCGCAAAAGAGGGATACCGCGACTACGTTGGAAGGACCAGGTGGAGGAATCACTGACGCTGCTTGGTAGGACTGACTGGAGACGGTACGCACAAGATCGAAGCGAATGGAAACCTTTGATCATTTCGGCGTCTGACTTAGGCACTAAGATATAAATATATATATGTGTCAAGTTGTTTTAAAGGCTAATAATAATAATAAAAAAAACTTTGAATATTGAGAAATGATGTCGTTTCTTTTTCTACAAGTCAATGAGAAGTATATATTGTAAACACATTGAATACGTACTGGAACTTATCATCAAAAGAAATGATAGTTTTAGAACGAGGGAAAATCTAAATTCCCACATACATAAACCAGTCATAAAATATTTATTTTATGGCTTACATTTTATGGCTCACACTAATGACTTAGCATACACATAGTGTTTTGGTTATTTACTATGCACAGTGCACGCATTGCACACCACATGTTGGCAAGGGTCATGATTGGAAAATGCGTGTGAACGTGATGTAGGTAGAAAATGCCTTTCTTAAAGATTATGATGTCATTCACTTTAGAAGCGTAACTGAGTGTGGCCGTGTTTCTATTTATCTCCTGGTTGGAGGAGTTGTTCGGTGTGCCATAGTTGCACAACCTTGTTTTGAAGTTAAGGATTTTGAGGAAGATTTGTCTCTCCAAATATTAGAATATATGTCATTGAGGGGACAATCAAAATCGAAGCAAGCCCTACTATAATGCCGGAGGTAAATTTTAAGCAAGTTCGGGTTAGTTCTCCAAATTGCAGTAATCTTTTAGAGCGGAGGAAAAAAAACCGAAATATTAGTTGATATGGTTGAGTTTGGTATCTCCGTTCAACATTAGATGATACGGCTTTGCTGGCTATCACTGACTAACACAGTCTTCAGTGAAAATAGGCAAATACGATTCAGCAATTTTCTTCAAAGCGATACTTTAGACAAGGCTATAGTCTATCATGCGAACTCTTTAACATCATAACGGAGATGATCATGCGGAAGGCTGTAGTAAATACGATTGGAACCATCTTTAACAAAAGCCACATGCTGCTCGCGTGTTCCGACGATATAGATATCATTGGCCGTGGACTGCGGGATGTTACTGCGGCCTTTCCGTGCATTGAGAAGCAATAGGTAAAGTGAGTCGGGTTATAAAAGAA
This sequence comes from Muscina levida, assembly GCA_964034835.1. Taxonomy (NCBI): domain Eukaryota; kingdom Metazoa; phylum Arthropoda; class Insecta; order Diptera; family Muscidae; genus Muscina; species Muscina levida. Next base: position 54,933,581 of record OZ035882.1, read on the forward strand.
TAAATGAACACAAAGTCTACTCATTTGGGACGCTGCATGAACGTTGGTAACTTTAACTTTGAAGTGGTAGATGATTTTGTCTTCCTTGGCTCCGCCGAAAATGAAAATAATAATTCCAGCCTGAAACCCAGAGACGAGTATTGACCGGAGATTTTTTTTTTTTGGAAATTAACGATCGCTGGACGCTTACTTTGGCAAAATTTGGTTCTTTATATAAATAGTTAGGTTTTCTAAGGTTTCGCCCCTATACAAGACAAATCAACTGACCAAATTTCATTATACCACAGGTGCCCATTTAGAAGTTATGGAAGAAATAATACTTACTTAAACTTAATTTCCCTTTGCACCCCATGAATGAGGTATGGAATAGCTTCTCGCATTGTTGTGAATTAACAAGCTTTCTATTTTTAGATTCACAACTAATGCGAACGTCACTGTTTGAGAAGCTCTTGCTAGACACGCCGATTGACTCGACACATAATACTGCGAAGTTGCTGTCAATAACATTCGAGGGGAGCCAAAAATGAAAGCATAATTTTTTTTTAAGATGACTGGAGCCAGGTTTGAACCTGCGATCTCCCGCATGGTAGTCGCGTGTTCTAACCACTATGCCAGGGCCGGTCCCGAAAGAAATAATAATTTTCCAAAAATAGCTCATTTTGAATGGGAGGTACCAGAAGGGGTCAACCGATATAGTTCATATTCATCCAAGAGTCAAATTTTCATAATTCATACATCTTACGCAAAATGTGACTGAATTCAGTGTGCTTAAAAAAGTTATGTATGAAAAACTATGAGGGTCAATTCGGACATTTGTATGGGTGGTACCAGGAGGGGAGCGGCAAAGGTTTCGGTTTTCTTAGGGTTTGTCTCCTATTAAAAGATAATTAAACTGACAAAAATCAAATATCCTCCAGTTGTCCGTTTGGAAGTTATGAAAGAAATATTAATGTTCCGACAATAGGTAATTTTGTATGTGAGGTACCAGAAGGGGTGGGGTTGTTATACCCATTTGCAATCCCATTACTTCATTACATTACATATTAATACTAGTAAATTGACATACCGATCCGTTAAGGTCTACTTGAGTTATCCTGCTCACCAGCCATTCAGGCAGCCAGCCAGACAGACGGACATAGCTTAATAGTCTTAAAAAGTCCTAAAACGAATTTGGTCTTAAGATACTTGGGGTCTAATATGTCTCCTTGGTGAGTTACACTTCCTCTCGTATCAAATGATTTATACCCTCAACGCTAGGTGTGATGGTATACAAATTTAAATTTTTACCTTTTTTATGAATTTCCTCCAATAACTCCAAATTTTTGGCCAAATAAAGGCCGTCTTATATTTGAAAAGTATAAAACTGGACATTGCTAACTCAAGTACTGTACTGAATTTATGTACTGCAAATATGAATATGTTACTCGCTACATATGTAAGTATAACGTGTGAGTAATATTAATTGTATGCGGATTTTATATTAATCATACATACATAGCTTCTATATTGTATATTGCTGGTTTGATAACACAGTGCTACAGCTAATGTGTTTTAGGGGTGGGGGGGTTTTCGAAATTCCAAGCCATGTTGAAGATGCTACCCAGTAAAAAATTGGATCATCCAAAAATTAATCTTGGATCGCTCCTTTAAGAGTAATAGGTTACTCTAAAAAACTACGAGCTTCATGCATTTTTTACTCCTTTTTAACATTGCATGTCCTCACTGGCGAGCACTCCTTTTGAGCTCTTTATGGAGTACAAAGGGAGTAATCTTTGTTATCTGCTGAAAGAGAAATATTTTTTATTTTCTAAAATAGCACGAAGAGAGTAATTATTATTATTCCCCGAATGAGCACAAATACATATAAATGAAATATTTCAAATACGTCTTTATATTTTCAAGACAAACATTTGAAATACGTCTTTATGTTTTAGAGACAAAAAGTTAACTGATAAAAGAGGAAAACAAAGCGAAAACATCAGAAAATAACAGTTAGGTTAAGAAATATTACAACAAAAATGCAATGTTGAGTATTTTTTTTTTAGCAAAACAAAACACTTTGATTGCTCTCTTATTACCCCAACTGGATGTATAAGTCACTACTTCTTTATTGCTTGATTTCGGTATCAATTCATATATTTTTTACTGGGTGGTTGGGTATGGTAAAAGTCTCACAGAGTTTGGCGTTCTTTACAATTATCCCTACGGTAAAATGAAGTGGAACAGTGCCAGTCACGGGACAGGTTCCCTGGGGTGCATGAACCGGTTCTAGTTCCGGAACTTTTGTATGTAGGGAACCGGTACGTTTTTATGGGGTTGGCCACTAAAGTGTCAATTTACACCTAACTAATACTTTGTGATGTGTCTCGAACCGGTTCAACAGTACAAGCCCTATGACAGGTTCAGTAAAAACCAGTCGCAAATGTCTCCGAAATGAACCCATTTTAGATGACATCCTCATGAGAACGCCAAGGCAAATATTATGTTAAATTTTATTTTTTCAACGCCGCAGAACACTACAGATCAATAAAATTGACTTTTCTTTAACACTTTAGAACAAGTTTGGTGATACATCCCCTCTTCACCCGTCCTAACGTAAATTGACAACACTTTTCCCGTAGGGATGTTGAAGAATCAAATAATGGTTCTTGAGTGAGAAAAAAAAATTTGTCCTAAGAATATCAAACCCTTTGGGGTTTTACTATACTGGTCTGGTACCTTCACCCTGACTTGGAATTTATCACCCACCAGACAATGACCCCGAAAATGTTTCAAATGATAATATATAAGTAATTTTATTTTAAGATCCATTAATGTCAATATCTCTAGAGTTAAGCAGTATTATTAATAGGGTAAGGGTATTTCACAGTCAGTTGGCATGACTGAAATTTCTGTACTAATTTGATAGTTATTCTGGTATTCTTAGCGGATACAAGAATACCAAATAGTAAATGGTTTTACACACCAATGACTATGGCAAAAACGAAGGGATTATGAATAATTGATGGGGTGGGAACGGCCATGGCATAGTGGTTAGAACACGCGACTACCATGCGGGACGTCCGTGATTCGATTCCCGGCTCTAGTCATCTACATTTTTCTTTCATTGCCGGCCCCCTCGATGTTGTCGACAGCAATGTCGCAGTATAAGTGTCGAGTTAATCGGCAAGTCTAGTAAAAGCTTCCCAAACAGTGACGTTCGCATTCGTCGATAAAACAAGTAGGTGTCGTTAGTTGTGAATCCAAAATGGAAAGCGTGTTAATTTACAACAACGCGAGATGCTATCCCATACCTCATTCATGGGGTGTAAAGGGAAATTAAGTAAGTAAGTTAGATGGGGTTAGAAGCAAAGGGATGCAAGTGACAAAAAGTTAATTTGGTAATATTATCCTTCAAAGTTTAAAATTCTAGTGCAAATGCAGGTATTACTTGAACTAGATATCACCACTGGTAATAAAAATTGATCTCATATCATGCTTGTAAAAAGAGATAGTGTCAAGGAACACAACTGCACACTCAGTGCAATTTGGCACATACACCTCTTTGCTTCTAACCCTTTGCTTGTGCCTTTCTTAATCCATTAATTATTCTAATAATTATGTCATTTAAGCAGTTTCTGCATACCAAATGCTTTATTTTATCCTGTCAGCCCAACCTCTAGGGTGTGACAAATGCGTGCTTCAGCTGGATTTCCGCTTTTTCGTTCAATTTTGCGGTGTAAAGTTCACTGTGATTAGCAGTATGATAGACACTGTTACTGCTGTGTCGGACATTGTTGTTGTTTTGTTGTATTTGGTTGTGTATTAGATTAGGCGTAGGCGAAGGAAATTGTTGACGCGACTTCCGTTTCCTGTTTAATGGTTGATAGCCTAGCTGTTTTATTGCCGGCTTTTCTGTTACTGTAGTAAACAGCCACCAAACGAAGGAAAAATCTTTATAGGATTTTGGCTAACTGTGATGTGTGTTTCGTTGTTTGGCGTTTCGTTTTTTGTTGTATATACATTGAAAAGCTATACTATTATTCGAATTCAAGGGTAAATTTTGCCCTTGTACAAAACTTTTAAAAACGGTGTATTGAAAGGATATGCAATTTTTTTCAGATTATTAGTTACTGCTGCTTACTTCACAACCTTGCCAGTTTACAGCTCAAGTGAGACCTTACGCGAATCTCAACTTTATCTAAGAAGAATAAATAAAACTTTTCGTTTTAGCTGCCGCCAAAGGTTGTAGCCATGAACTGATTTCTATAACACTTGTTCCTCAAAGGTGTGCCTGAAATGCTTGAAAAAAGTTGGTGGGCAGCCCAAAGCAAGCAGCGTTCTTTTTGTATGCTTTAGAAATTGCCCACATTGACTGGCGTGGGACGAACATGTGGTTTACTCAAGTTTTTGCAATTTAAACAAAAAGAATAGAAAACTGAATATATTCAATACAAAACGGTTACCTTTATCTCTACTTAGCAACAAATTTTGTGTGAAAAGAGGAGAAGTGAAACGGAAGGAGAACAAGAAGAATTTACATGGAATCACATTCCTTTTCAACATGAACTGTATGTTTTTTCTCTCATGCCGACCGATTCTGTTGCTTTAGATTCCTGTAATTTCATTTCGTATTTACTTGAGTACTAGTGGTATAGAAAGGTCAATATGTTGTATACTATAGAAAAGTTTATTTTTTTTTTAATTTGTTGTTCTTGTGCTGTAATACATGTTGACAAGAATTCTACGACTATCCTCGGCTGGAAGAGTTAATGGATTTGTTTTATTGACACAATCTAATTTCTGTTGCAACTACTTAGAAATCTTATTAAAACTTAAAATTGACTATTAAATATATGTTCTACGACTATCTGTGTTGCAGTGTCATTTAACAGAGCTCATGGAAGTGTATAACACACATACATACATACATTCGACAATTTAATAGTGTCTGCACTTTAGCTGGTTTTAGTACATTAAGTCGTAGAAGGTAAGTTTTTAAATTTGTTGCTTTTTTCAATATATAACTCTATTGTGGTCTTCAAGAAGACATGTAAACATTTTTGCTGTTATATAGACGATATAAAGAAAAAACTAATAGTATAAACACCCGAATGGTTTCCATAACTTCCAAAAGTTAAATTAAGTAATCAAAGCGGGTAACCTTACATCTGTAACTTCTTTACAGATGCTTTTTGATATTTTTTTTAAATTGTTTTATTGCCATTTGAAAATACAGCAAGAAGATCCAGTGTACACAAAACTCATATGCCAAAATGATCATCAACGTTATTGTAATGTTATGTCGTGCCGTTACTCAAAGCAAAACCAAACCTGTACAACTACACGTTTGAAACCATATATCACCGCATAGTCTGTGCGCACATCATTTTCGTGTTGCCATCGTTGTTACTACTTAACCCTAAGTCGCTACAATTACAATCACTACCCACTAAAATCTGTTTACCCATTGCTTACTTTGGTGCACAAAAATATCACTATTTAACCTAAATCTAGCTGAACAGTTGTGCATTTTACTCAAATGTAAACACATTCCGGGAACACAAATATACGGATTGCTGTATCCACAATTTGCACTCAATGCCACTAATGTTTAGAGCTGATTTTCACAAATGATATTTTGTAGCTGTTAAGATAAATGTGGAAAACAAACGTTTTGATACATATGTATGTGTTTGTGCACATACTTATTCTCACGTACACATTCTCATATAATGGATATGGTAATGCTGATTTACATGTTTTTGAATGTTTGCAGTCGAGTAAGCAAAATAATAACGTTGCCTTCACCCAGTATGGTAATGTTGTAATTCGCTGGTTGATGACATTTCTCGCTTTTCTAGGATAGGTTACGTTAAATGGGATGCAAGACAGACAGTCTAGGTTACTAAGGCCCATTGTGATACCCGCAATTTCTGATGCTATTTCTCCTGCAGCAACTACTAACTAGCTATCTTGCCAATTCGGCCTTACTTTAATTTTGCTAATCAATCCTAAAGGTATTTCTGTCGGATTTCGGTGATTTCCAAATATATATTAATTCTTAGTCCAGCTAATGCTGCGCAATTCAAGAACAGGTATTTCGTTGTTTCTTCATTTTCCTCCATCTATAAATATAAAAGGCTTGGGTGACTGACTAATCACTCCTCAGTCCAAATGGCAAAAACTAGAATTCTGAAATTTGACACGAAGGTCCCTTTTACCACGTAGGCGCGCACTAAAAATGGATTTTTGGATATTCGGTCTGCAAGGGGGTCAAACGGACGGCGCTCCTCCGCATACAACTCGAAATTTGAAATGGCTGCATCTCATAAACTATTATAGGTGCGAAGTCGAGATTTGATTTATATGTTGGTCTAGAAGAAAAATAATTTTTTTTTGTGGAAAATTTTTCTTAAAAAATCGTTATATCCGGCAAGTTAACGGATTGATTTGTTTGTCCGTAGGACTTCTATCGTAGACTACATGAAAATAGAATTAGACAAAGAGGCGTGGCATCGCCCACGCAAACCCAATTTTCAATCAGTCATATCTCACAAACCACTAAAGGTATGAAGATAAGATTTGCTACATATGTTATTGGTACAAGGAGGATTACGCCTCGATGGAAAATGGGCGGTGCCACGTCCCTTTTGGAAAAACGCTATGTCGGTCATATTTATAGAGTTGTTGTGATAAAATTTTCATAATCTTTATATCTAAATAGCTTGACTAACACACTGGATGAAACGTCTGTAGATTGGATAATGATGTTTGGGGTGGTTGTTCCGATTTTCGAGTAATTGTCAGCTAAATATGGATTTTTGGAAATGCGGACTTTTAGGGATAAAAATTACGTATAATGGATAAAACTTGTACCATCACCCAGTCCAATCGGCTAAAGCTATAATCGCGAAAGTTGATATACAATATACAATTACATTAAAAATTTTTTCGAAATCCGCCCTTTCTGGGGTAAAAAATTGGAACCAAGGATAAAATGTTATTATCGCCCATACTAACTGGCCGTGCGGGAGATCGCAGGTTCAAACCTGGTTCCAGTCATATTAAAAGAAAAAAAATAAATAAATTTTTCTTTCATTGTCGGCTCCCCTCGAATGTTGTTGACAGCAACTTTGCAGTATTAAGTGTCGAGTCAATCTGCGTGTCTAGTAAGAGCTTCTCAAACAGTGACGTTCGCATTCGTCGATAAACAAGTAGGTGCCGTTAGTTGTGAATCTAAAAATAGAAAGCGTGTTAATTCACAACAATGCGAGAAGCTATCCCATACCTCATTCATGGGGTGCAAAGGGAAATTAAGTTTTAGTTTTTATTGCCCATACCAAAGGGGTAATGCTATAATCATATGGGCTTGCTCCCTATAGAATTAGAACGAAGCAATAGAGAGTTTTCAGAATTCGTACTTTGAAGGGTAAAGAATGCCGAAAAGGAATAAAACTGGTACTAAACAGATAAAGGTAGAGTCGACAATTTAAGTGAATATTTATTTTATGGAGTAGTTGTACGATATGAAATAAATTTTTGAAATTCGTTCTTTAGGAGTAAAATTTGTGAAAAAAGGGATAAAACTGGTACTATCGGCCATGCCATATGTCCAATGGTAGAGCAACGAAAATGTATATAGAATTAGAGTGCAGCCAGATGGGGTTTTTAGAAATTCGTACTTTTAAGGGTAACGAATGCCGAAAAGGTATAAAACTGGTACCACCAACCAGACGAAACGGCTAAAGCTATAATCGTATATGGCCATGCTCCCAATATAATTAGAGGGAGAACCAGTCCATTTAAGTTGTGCGATAAGAATGGAATTTTTGAAATTGGTACTATTAGGTTTAGAAAGATACTATAGCGGTACAATCACCCAGACCAATGGGATAAGGCTACAATCACATAAATTATGGCATTGCTTAAATTCTTAAGAAGTCTAACTGTAAGTAAGGGTGGAGCAACGCAAGCCGGGAAGCTAGTGCAGCACATACAGAGTATGAAGTTTCTATGACCTAAACCATGGAAAAGTTTTCCAACTAGGCAAAGTCCCAGTAGTGTAACTACAACTCCCTCAGGTCCTGCTTTGATGTAACTTGAAAAAATCGGATAATATTGGTCTTCCTTTTCGAAAAAAACATCTTAGATTACACTGTGGATTATTTTCGGGATCATTGTCTTGGGGATTGAGCAATTCCACGTCAGGGAGAAGGTACATGGCTAGAATAGTAAAATTCCCAAAGGGTTCAGCGTTCTCAGGCCAAATTTAATTTATGACCTTTTTAAATTTTTGTTTATTTTGATAAATCAAGCACCACCGCTGACTTCTCTATTCATTCTTCAGCAGAATTTTTGTAAATTGCCAAACCCTTTGGGGAGTCTTACTATACCGAACTAGTACCTTTACCTCGACTTGAAATTTCTCACCTACCAGATTGGCTGTTGCAATGTGTTATTAAATCATAAATCAACAATATTGGTATGGTGTGCGTATAATTAATATAAAATCCGAATAAAATTAATATTACTCATACGTTGAACGCACACATATCTAGCGAGCACCATATGCAAATTTGCTACATATGTACAGTACATTACTTGGGTCAGGGTCGTCTTTCAATATCAACAGCAAAGACAAGTTTTCTAGACATCACAGATGGCACCGTCTATATATGGCCAGAAACTTTAACTTGTCGGGGAGAATTTATGAAAAAACGCTTATAAATAAAATTTTTTTCAAGATTTCATTCCATAAAATTAGTCCATTTTAATATTTTACATAGCTATATTTTAGGGTTTCCTTATGTGGGATTTTTTAAAATTTTGTTGAAAGACGATTTTTTACGCCTTAGGGATATTGAAAATTTGCTCATATACTTTTTTGTGGATATTTACCTGATATATGATAAATTGTCGAAATATATGGCGGTCTGCAATAACATACATGGCAATACAAATTCAAAATTTTTTGTTAATCTTTTTTTTAAATACCCCCACTTTTACATCATATATCTCTATATCTATAAGAAATATGGTAAGTCTAAACATATACTTTTATAGGTCGTCACCTTACATACTCAATGGCATATTACTAGTTTGTCTATCTACAACAGCGACCGGCGAGAGCGCGCACTTGTGCAACATGAGCGAGAGAGCCACACATGTATTCTCACACATATTGAACGAAAACAAACAAACTCAATCAGTCTCGCTTGAGCATTCGTCCGACGCAGTTGTGCCGACGCCTGTTGTTAGCACGACAATAAAAGAAATGCATTTTTTCGGTAAAAATGAATTCTTATTTGTTAATGTGCATTGCCACGCGCACAGTAATTTTGTTCATAGTTATGAAAAAAAATATACAACAATTTCTTTCACTACAGTGAGAGAGCAAAGAAAACAACTCACCAACACAAACTCATATTGTGGTTGTATTGCTGCCGATGACTGATCTACAACAACAACAAAAATTCTGCGACGATAAACTGAATTGAACACAACATTCAACTTTGACCTCTATGCGGCGCACTCTAACGTCTAACTATCGATGCAAAATTTCGCACGGTACATTCATAATTTTGTACACAAACGAAAGGTGGAGCTCGATGACCAACTTCGCAACTAATACTTTTTATTTAACGAAATTCCCGAAAATCTCTTATAAGGTGTAAAAAAATTGTTGGCTTGAGAACGTCAAACCCTCTCTGTCTGAAACACGCTGCAATGTTCTGACAGCTTCTAGGAGACATTTATATTAAGGTGCGGTGAATGGATCCCATCCCAACTTTGATGCATCTAAATAAGTGTGTTCGTGTTTTAAGAAGGGATGACTCTCATATAACTGTGGTACCTGGTTAGTTCGTCGAGAAGTTTAAGTTTTTGTGGTGACTGTTTAGGGGTGACTGTTCAGAATGTTGCATTATTATTTCATTATGTTTTTTGTATGTGTACCTTACTAAAAAATTAGACTCATGAACATGTTTCTGCTTTAACTTCTTAAATTTATTGCTTGAATTAATACATATGTATGTATGTTAAAATTATTTGACCACATCCTGTTCGCTGTTTATTATCCATTCGAGTAGCATTGGCCAAATATATCCTGGCTACAAAATAAAAAAACTATTAACGTAATAGCTGACCTCTTTTTTAAAAGCATCCACCAGTTGCCACAAAATTACTCTCTTGAGAACATAATTGCTGATATTACCGGCGCGAAAATTGGTGACCCATAGATATTACTGCCCAACTGAGCTGTAGTTGACTGCTTGGACAAGCATAAGTGTTGATACACACACAAACACATATTCGTCCACTTAATTTCATGCCCCAACGTTATATCGGCATCTCTCAAGTTTGGTTGTTTTCGCACATTTTCATTCATATAGACGTTAAAATGACATCATTCATTGAAGCGTTGAAAAGTGCCATGTGCGGTTTTGGGTCCCACAACACATCTGGTTAAAGTACTCTCTTGGCAATACAAATAAGTTTGGCGTAAAGTATTCGCATACAACCAGATCCAAATTTTCATTATTATTCACAGCAGGTACGAGTATTTGCTCAGAATTATTATAAATTAAATTTATTATATGCACGGTAGAGAGTCTGTGCAAGTTAACGGTATTTAACCATTGTATACAGGGTAATTCAATTTTTGTTTCGTTATGGCTGAGGCAGGCAGCTGTTTGACACTTGTCAAACATATGTGCCATGGAAGGTGACAAGTTTTTTTAGTTGAATATTTGTTATCACACCACTATTACCATTAAATTGTGTCAACAAAACTTTAAATGTTATTATTTTAAATTCAGCATAGGAATTCATCATAATTTGTAAAGACCGGCCTTGAGGAGAAAGATTTTCAGTTGCACATCTTTCCATAGATGCCGCTTTCTGTATTTATGAGAATGATCCTAAAAAAAGACATTCTGCATTGTTATTGCCTTAATAGTGTGCAAAACACACAACTAATGCAGTGGGAAACGATTGAATAACCAAAGTTGTGTGTGTGTGTGTGTGTTAAAAGTGCGAAATAGGTAGCGTTTCTTCTTAAAGCTAAACAAAGACTAATAACATAGTAGCCCCAAAAAGAAGAAGTTCTGTGGCGTAAGTATAGTATAACAAAGGAGCCTAAAACGTGACAAATGTTTTAGGCTCTTTTGTTATATTGTCATAAGCAGGGCAACCGGAAATATGCTAGAGCATGTTTTTTTTACGACGAGATATCAACAAAGGGGTAATTTATTTACATGTTTCATGGTCCTACAAGTGTTTTGAGACCTATTTGTTAGAGCATATTTTGGCATATTTTACCCATAAAGTCATATTTCGGCAAATTTTGGTTTTAGGAGCATAATTTAAAAAAACCTCCTTTTTTAAAGCATAATTTATATTTTCTAGGCCATATTTTTTCAAAAAAAATCCCTTTTTAAGCATATTTTATGTTTTTCACAATATTTTTTTATTCGTAAAACAAGTGCCTTTGCAACTTTGTTTTTTTTTTAATGTAACAGCCAAATCTATTACATGTTTCACACAACTGTGAAATGTTAAACGTTTATTAATCCTGTTTTTCGCGATTTCTTATTCAATAAGTAAACAAAACATAAAAAAGAAGTATTTTTCAACCACCACCGATTTCGACCTTGGACATAATGCCTAAAGCTAAACCGATAAAATCAGCAAAACTAAAGGCGCTTGTAGAAAAGTTTCCTGACTTACGAGCTGCAGCAAAATTATTGCAGCAGATCGCAGATTTCAAGTGAAGCAATATGTGGAAAGCGGTAAACATATTTAACTAAGTCATAGAAATTAATTTTCAAGAAAACTGTGACGAGCTTATGTGTCTGCTGACATTCCACTTTACAAAATGAAAAATCAAAATATAAGAACACTATTTGAGGAATACACAGACTACATAGTGCCACTCGAAACAGTTCTTCGAGCTAAACATTTAAAAAATGTATACAACGACTGCATGGACAATGTACGAGCGAAAGTGACGTATGTGACATGTATTGCCCATGGTGTCCATCGATTGTGAGAATGTATTAGAAATTTATATGAAAACGTAAATTAAACTTTTGGTAATGTGAAGAAGGTATATTTAAAAGCTCCATGTAGAGAGGAACTTTTTAAACAAATGTTTCCAGACCTTCGATTACCTCCAGAACCTAGGCACAATACGACAGGGAACATGGCTTGAAGCATTTAACTACTATGCCAATAATTATGAAGATATTTTAGAGGTCCTAAGTGCATTAAACGATGGGGGTCTTGACAGACCCCCAAACTAGATCTGACTTGATTTATATTGCTTCAAATTACGGCTTTATTGCAAAACATATTAAAAATTTGCAAATATCAGGTCTTACACTTACACAATGTGGATCTGCGCCAACATTAACATCAAATAACGAAGTAAAGGGGATACTGTTCCTTAAATTTGCTTCAATTACATCTGTGGATGTCGAAAGATCATTCTCAATGTACAATAATATTTTACGTAGTAATAGAAAAAATTTTTTGTTCGATAATTTATCTCAACATTTTGTAGTTTATTGCAACAACAATCTGAAATAAGATGCTTAACATACAAAATACCGCGATACTTAGGAAACATGGCTTAAGATTTTTGTTACTTTAATGTTAAATAAATGCATGTGAAATTTTTGTATTGTTCCTTTAATTATAATACTTAAATATTTATTTCTATTTTATTGTACTTACTCTACATTTGTGTATGTAAATTCATATGAAAAAAATTGTGTGACTTTAATTTTTTAGAGCATGTTTTTGTTGATTTTATGGTCATATTTTGCCATTTTTCAGGTCATTTTTTATGCGCATAAAACACGATTTTTACGGCATATTTCCGCTTGCCCTGATCATAAGTAATATTCCACGTAAAGCATACGCCACGGAGTACAACAGTTTTATTGTAACTGCTATAAAATAAACCCTGTTCAAAATCATTTGATGAATGAAAACGTTATATCAACAGATTAAAGGAATTGTAATTCTTAATTATTTTTCAATTTGTTTCAGCTAAATCGAACTTGTGGTTCTAGAGTTATGTCAAACAAAAGAGCCTAAAACGTGACAAATTCCCCTATACGATACTTACTAAATTCAAATCGATATTAAATTATTATGGCATGTAACTTGACAAAACGAATGATGCAGAACTTTTTCTTTTTGGGGCTATTTTCATGTGCAGTTCTCAGAATTGAGTCCCAAATCAATGAGCTGAAAAATGTTGTACTGTGTAAGTACAAAGGCGAGAGTTTTTATTGACTAAGAAATTTTGCTTTTTTTGCGTATTAAATATAATTGGGACATTGTATTTAAATTTGTTAATTAAACAAAGCATAGCAAAATATCTAATTCCATCACACATTGGTCTTTGGTTCATCTTAAAGTTTATACGTGTCCTCTTATTTGTGTATTCGAAAATTCACAATACTGCGTGCTAATTCTCCTATGTAATAAGTCCTTGTCATGCGTCATGCTATATATTAAGTTAAGCTTACGACATGCAACCTGATTTGTGGTAGTTGGACAAGGTTAATGAGTTTACTGTGTAAAGGTAGTAGCTAATTAAATGGCATGAACATTTATTTCGTATTCAATTATGAGCCGCATAATATGTTTTTTTGTATAAAAGAGTTTAACTAAACGTGTGCTGGTTTATATCTGGTAGTCATGATGAGGCTATATTTAACATAGTCACTACTCAAAACATATGACATGTAGTTGTAAACATCTACTTGTTCTGAATGTGACTGCAGCCTTCTCAGGTATACAGAAGGAATCAGCAAAATGGGTCTAATGACGAACGAGAACAAACCGAAGTAATTAGTTTCAACGAACAAAGAGTCTACTCATTGCGGACGCTGCATAAGCGTTGACAACTATAATTACAAAATGGCAGATTATGTTATCTACCTAGGCTCCGGCATCAAATAGCGTTAGACTTGATATACGGAAAAAATACTTCTTGCGAACACATACGGACTAATCAAGCGATTTAATGACAGAGCCCTCTATCGACGAACAAAACTCCAGCTATACCAGATACTGGTTCTACCTGTCTCAATGTATGGTATAGAATCCTCGGATACGACACAAGCGGATGAATCGGTTCTGATAGTATTCGAGATGAAAAACTCCGTAATAAATTCAATCTCCAATCATCATTAATGGAGTCGTATGAATCATGACCTGCACGAGCTGTATACCGACATTGACTTGGTCAGATGCATTAACGTACAGCGGTTGCGTTGGCTATATCATGTTATATCGAAAAGTCTTTGTCAGTTAACCCGATGGACTGCGCAATAGAAGGCGACCAAAATTCCGTTGGAAACCTGGAAACTGAGAACCTTGCAGAACTTTGTTATGACAAACAGGAGAAGAAGCGCTGAAGATCTAAGCGCTTATAATACCTTTATACGTATAATAACAATATACGAATGCAATGAAGCTATCTAAGTAAGAATTGTGTGATTTATAATATAAAGTGGATCGTGAAATCAATAGCGGTAGCCAGACATAAGATAAAAGCTCAATTTTTGATGGAATTAATATTCTAGCGATTACACGGCGCCATAAAAATATCGATTCAAATCGTATCCGTGCCATTGAACAGAGTAAATTTGCTTGAAAATACTTAAGATTGCTAAGTCCTTGTGGGACACATACTACATCCTTAATGATGCCAACCTACCCTTTGTGGGGAGTAAAAAAAAAACAAATTTTAGTCAGATACATCGGGGATGATAGAACTGTTTGCACGATAGTACTAATGCTCATTAAATCGTACTCGTTTTAAGCACAGATTAGATAATAGATCCATCAAATGTATCAAGTGTCACAACATTTTAACTAATTGCTGTTGTGATGACAAAAAGTAGGTAAAATATTCCATGTAGAACTTTTATAAACTTTTGCACGGAAAACAATTAAACAAGCGTCCGTTTTGACATTCATAAAGGATACAGATATATGACGAGCATAATGATATACGGCACAACAACAGTTTTCTGAGAAACCCAAGAAAACGCGTTCACAGTTATTGGTACTTTGGCTGCACTAATTATATTGTCAGACATTGTGATACCTTAATGAAAGAAACACAGAAGATCACTTGCATCGGCATTGAATGGGAGAATTTTAATATTTCTTTTTAAAAAAAAACAGCTTAAAATGCCGAAAACATTTGAAACCAGGTAGTGCTGCATTTTCCAAAATTTTCCCAAATTATCTATCATTTGTAAAACAAGCGTACAATGTCGTCTAAACCATAACATGCTCCCTTTTCATGTCTGTCATCAGTTACTCTTGTAGAAAACGTTTATTTTACGCTACCAGTAAAGGGAAACGGAACGTAAACATTTTGTGAAAAAAGGCAAAACAAAACAACTCTTTAGGTACCTTGAGTTATGTATCGCTGTCTTTATACTTAAACTGTGTCCTTACCCAAGGTCTTTTCAATAAATTACTACATAACTATTACGCCCTATTTATATGACTATATATGACGTCGTGTACGTCGGGGGAATTAGTACATAAATAGATTTTGTGGAATGAAATGTTTAGTTCAGGGATTTGTGTGTGTGTTTCTAAACAGTATTCTAAGCAAAAATAGATAAACGTCACATCACACTTGGATAATGTCTTGAAAAAACATAAACATTTTTAAGAGAATTTTGATACAGGGTGGCGTATAGCATTTCACTATAAATTAGCGATATCATAAATAAGAAGATAAACCCAAATCTGTAAGCCGCTAAACATAATGTAGCTCAACTTTCCTCCAAGCCGTTATTTTAATAAAATGAAAGGTGGGTATGTTTTTTTCGATTAAAGAAAAACTAATTCTCGGATATTTTCGGAACAGATAGAATTTTATGCAATTAAATAATGCAAATTTATGAAAAATTCCATCATGCGTTATATGATCGGTAGGCGGACTTTTGTTTGGATAGAAAACATTTTATGCAAAAAACTCGATTTGGATTGTACAAGCGGTGGCCGGTGGGCATGGCCGATTGTGATAAAATTCCAGTTTTTTTAATTTAGCCAATAAAATGTTCGGTGTCAACTTTCAATGATATTGGACCACCCTTTATAGTTTTTGCACAAAAATGTACGACTGTGCTACAATAAATATCTTGAATAAGTTTTTTTGATCAATGTATTTTATAAATGTTTTGATTGTAAGGAAAATTCAATTTTATTTTGTAACACTAAATGGAAAATGATAGACCCTAAATGACATATATGCTTAACAACATATATGCGTTTATGCGTATATGTAAGGAAGTTTCAGAAGTTACCCTATGGGGGGTTGGCTAGTGTTTAAATAGTTCCCTTATACTGTATGTGGTTAAAGCATTACTAAATACAGATTTTGGGTAAGATTGCTTTAGGCGTAGTGATATTATAACACGAATTATGAAGGCGGCGGGAAGAAACATTTGTATGGAAGTGCAGTGGCTAGTCTTCCAATTTTGTCTCTAAATCTAAACCCAGTTCTAGATTTACTATATAAAGAATTTGTGCATGATTGCGTTGGGCGTATTGATATTATTACTCGGGAGGTACCAAAAGGGGCGTGGCTAGACTTCAAATTTGTTTTCTCCAAAACTTTATGCAGTTATAGCTTTACAAAATCTAGAATTTGGGCACGATCGCTTAGGGTGTATTGATATTATTACTCCATTAAAGTGGGCGGAATGGTAGATTTTTATGCAAGGCACCAGAAGGGGCGTGGCCATGAAGCCCATATAGAATTTCGTAAGTATTTTTTATTTATTTAGCTGTCCCTTCTTTGCAATTCTATTGGATTATATACAATACGTAGAAAAATATTATAAGAGCTTCGAACTTCTGCGCTTCTCCAGTTAGTCACACCAAGTTCTGTAAGGTTCTCAGTAACCTGGTCTTTCCGACGGAGTTTTGGTCGCCATCTTCTGCGCCGTCCATCGAGTTCATTGTCGTAGACTTTTCGAGCTAAAGCATTTTCGTCCACGCGAACAACATGATCTAGCCAACGCAACCGCAGCACCTTAATGTGTCAATGTCAGTGTACAGCTCGTACAGCTTATGATTCATTCCACGTCGATATTGTCCAATAACGATGATGGGACCATATATTTTACGGAACATTTTTCTCTCGAATACTGCCAGAACCGATTTATCCGCTTATGTCATAACTAGGGCGACCATTTTTCAGCACGAAAAAAACTGTTTTCAGTACTTAAAACAGCATGAAAAACCCTTGAAATAAGCACGATAGATTTTATATTCAGCATTTATAATTTTTTTTATTTATTGAAAAACAAACAAAAACAATTTCACATCTATTAAAGAAGTAATAAAAAACAATAAGTAAATTAACCAAATTATTCTTAAAGTGAGATTATACCTTGGTCAATGTCACAATTACAATTAAGCACTAAGTGCATTTTTAAATTTTCCAATGTGAAACTTTTACGCTGGTTTGTAAAAAAAATTTCCATATATAGAAAAAACGCGTTCCACGTCACACGATGAAACGGGAGTGTATTTAAAAAATGTTGATTTAGCAGGCGAATATTTTCCGATAAACGCACTTGTTGTTTTGAATTTTTAAAAATAATATTGTTGATTTCCACAAAGCCAGGATTTCGCGCAAGAACGACAGTCATTTTTTTTAAATAATTTTTATCAGATGTTTTTCTATAGCATGTTGAATTGATTTTACTGTTTCCAAGCTTTCATTCAATGGCAATCCGCTTGACTCAATTTTTGTGATGGTATGCCAGATGCACTTAAAGTTAATTTTTATGAAGGAAAAGTCGGATTACAAATTTTCATTAGAAAGAACCTCTTTGCTTTATCGCAATGCTTTAGAATCATTTTCAATAAACTCTTGAATGACTTCCTTTATGCCTTCCAAATAATTTGTATAATACTCCGCTGCTTCCAACCACGTTCCTCATAGTGTCGTTATTGATTTAGGTTATAGAGGCACATTGGGTTTCATTAGTTTAAATTTTTGTTTTCGATAAGGCGCCTGAAAACTATAGGAATATAACGAATCGAACGATCTAAGCTATCGATAAAAATAGAGCTATTACAAAATCTTGAACACAGGCTGATTGTAAAATAAGAAGATAGTTTGCAAATTGAATTCTACCTGCCATATTTTTATGAACCGCAAGGGCTTGTGATATGTAAAAATTTTCAATTGATAGAAACATATCTTATCAAAATGTATCAAAAATTTAAATAAAGGCAAAAAAAGCATGAAAAAGCACAAACCTTTTAAATAAACAAGATCGCTTGAAATCGTTAAATTAAGCAGCATCAGCAATATTCAGCATGTGCTGAAAATTGGTCGCCCTAGTCATAACCCAGCATTCTGAAGCATACATTAAGGCAGGTAGAACCAGTATCTGGTGTTGCTGGAATTTTGTTCTTTGAGAGAGGGCTCTGTCATGAAATCGCTTGTTTAACGCATAGTAACTTAAGTAGCAAGTAGGGTATTTCTCCGGGTTTCGAGACTGACATTATTTGTTTTGTTGATGGCGGAGCCTAGGTAGATAAAATTATCTACCACGTGATGAATTTCATATCAAAACCGATATTCATTGAACCCGACCCTCTAAGATTTTAATGAAATTTTGCATGCAGCTAGATTTTACCTTTAGAAACACAACCCCATTGTTAGAAATTGCAGTTTTGACAATATGTGGGCGTGGCAAGGTATCGAAATATTTGAAAAATGACGGTAATAGATACTTTTAAGCTGCGATTACTATGGAATGACTCAACCGAATTGAAAGATCTTGGTGCCATTAGCAAGGTATATAGACAGCTTTCGAAAACATACACCGTAAAAACTTTCTATTACACTGAAAACAATTTTGCGCCAAAAATAAATCTTTAAACTTGGAAAACACTACGAAGATCAAGACTTTTTTTCCAAAAAAAAATATTTTTAGATAGGTCTATTTAATATATATAACATATCCAAAAACTAAAATGGGGTTTTTCTTATTTTTTTTTAAAACAATTTTTAAGTATTGCTTCTCTTGTTAACTTCCTTATATTTTGATATCTTTGTGTGACAAAAATGAATAAAGTAGCTAAACTTTGGAAGTTATACAGATTTTTTTGGTAATTCTAATAGATTAGAACAAGAATCACATTATAAATTATTCAGACAACTCCAAAAATATGGACTTAACCTTGATAAATTTTGCGCCAGAAATACTGTTGACTTTCGGAATATTTGCTAACATTTAGTGAAGTTTCATCTAAAGGTATAAAAGAATGGAAGCTTTGAGTTCCTGTAATAGTATTAGCATTTTTATACCTTGAAAATAGCTCTTTTTTGTTTTGTTGTAGTCGTCAGCGTCTGTATAAGCAACTGCTATGGATGTCTTACAAGTTTGTGAAGCCCAATGATAAAGGTCTTGCGCCGTTTCAAGGAGTCATTTTAGTCCCTAAGTTTCTTTGAACCAAATTCGATTCATGACTTCTTAAATCGTTTGAGCCATGTCCGTCTGTCTGGTTGTCCGGCTAGTGCGCACGATTACTTTCGAAAGACGCAACCAAATGTTTTGAAATTTTTCACGAGTTAATATTTTGCCAAAACTACTTACGGTATTGCAAATCGGCTACATGTCCCCGCCCCTTCTGGTACCACCCATACAAATACATCATTCCGCCCACTTTAGAAATCCAATAATAATATCAATACAGCCAACGCGATCGTGCCCAAATTCTGTATTTAGTAAAGCTATAGCAGGATACAGTTTTGGAGAAAAAATTGCAAGTCTAGACACACCCCTTCAGGTACCTCCCATACAAATGTACCAGTCCACCCACTTAGAAATCGAGTCATAATATCAATATAATAGAAAATTGTATGTTTTACTGAGGGTGAGGGTATATGTATGTCGGGTTGCCCGACTGAAACTTTCATACTGCTTTTTGTCAAGGAATTTGTAGAACACATGAATAAGCTGGTGAGGTGATTTTACTTAAAATTTTTTAAAAAAAAAAGTAAGAAGAACCCCATTCTAGTTTTTAGATATGTTATACGTATTAAATTGGCCTATCTAAAAATATTTTTTTTTTTGTAAAAAAAAGACGATCTTCGAAGTGTTTTCCAAGATTAAGCATTTATGTTTGGTAAAAAAAATTTTTCAGTGTAATATAAAATACTTACGGTGTATGTTTTCGAAAGCTAACTATATATACCTTTCTAATGGCACCAAGATCTTTTAAATCGGTTGAGTCATTCCATAGTAATCGCAACTTAAAAGTACCAATTCGGTACCTTGCCAGGCCCACATATTTTCAAAAATGTAATTTCTAAAAATGAGGTTGTATTTCTGTAGGTAAAATGTAGCTGTACACAAAATTTCATTAAATTCTGAGGGGGTCGGGTTCAAAATGTCCCTTTTTTTATAGGTTTTGATATGAAATTCATCACGTCGAAATTATAGTTGTCAACGTTCACGCAGTTTCCCAAACGAGTAGATTCTTTGTTCGTTGAAAATATAAACTTTGTTTTGTCCTCGTTCACCATTATACCCATTTCTGCTTATTCCTTCTGTATACCTGAGAAGGCTGCTGTCACATCCCGCAGTTTTCGACCGATGATGTCTACGTCAACAGCGTACGTGAGTAGCATGTGGCTTTTGTTAAATATCGTGCCACTCATGTTTACTGCAGCTTTCCTTATTATCATCTCCATTGGTATGCTGAAGAGGTCGTCTGGTATAGAATGGCTCTGTAAAGTCCTTGCCAATCTTCACTAAAGACTTCGTGTCAGCGTCAGCGTCATTCCGCAAAGGCATATCCGCTTCGCTGGAATACCAAACTCAATAAATACTGTAAGTCTGTCGGCCCCGGCTGCTATATTATTTTTCAGCCGCAATATTACTTTTCTTACCTCGGCTTGACTTGGTGGTGGGCAATCTAAGCCGTCATCGACAATTGGCGTGATACCTTCACATGCGCTTCCTTCTGAGACCAAAAGTTGCTGAAAGTGTTCTCTCCATATATGCAGCACACTCTGCGTGTCCGTAACCAGATTTCAATTCATGTCCTTACAGGAGGGAAGCCCATTACTGTAACCTTTTGCTTTTTCTTTCTGGTAAAATTTTCGGGCCTCAACTCTATCCCTGTATCGCTATATATCCTCGTTCCCCGTTTCTTCATCTGACGTTTTTTTTCACTTAAATAGCTGTCTCGCCTGTTATACTGTGTGTTTGTGCCATGCCCTTACAGCACGGGTTACAATTGGTTGTAGCGTTGCCCTATAAGCAGCATCCTGTTCCGACTCTATGCGACATTCTACATCGTATCAGGATTCGTCTGAGTGCCATTTTTCATATCTTAGCATGGTTGTTGCGACGGACTTGCACTTCTGGGTTTTATCAAATGATTCATATATATACCTCCCGTCCCGTACGATGAGGTTATAACAAGTCTTGTGCAATTGTTATCAACAACTTGGAAGATTGAACGAAGTTTGCTCTGAATGTTAGTATCT
This sequence comes from Muscina levida, assembly GCA_964034835.1. Taxonomy (NCBI): domain Eukaryota; kingdom Metazoa; phylum Arthropoda; class Insecta; order Diptera; family Muscidae; genus Muscina; species Muscina levida. The sequence goes on from OZ035882.1 coordinate 54,955,125, forward strand.
ACAGACATTGTTTTTTAACATAAGTACTATAAAGAAACCGGCCGTGGCATAGTGGTTAGAACACGCGACTACCATGCGGGAGATCGCAGGTTCAAACCTGGCTCCAGTCATATTAAAAGAAAAAAAATAAATAAATTTTTCTTTCATTGTCGGCTCCCCTCGAATATTGTTGACAGCAACTTTGCAGTATTAAGTGTCGAGTCAATCGGCGTGTCTAGTAAGAGCTTCTCAAACAGTGACGTTCGCATTCGTCGATAAACCAGTAGGTGCCGTTAGTTGTGAATCTAAAAATAGAAAGCGTGTTAATTCACAACAACGCGAGAAGCTATTCCATACCTCATTCATGGGGTGCAAAGGGAAATTAAGTTTTTTTTTTACTATAAAGAAATTGATCTAATGGAGGCATAAATTTTTTACACAATTCCAATATCCTGGCATAGAATATCTCATTCACTACAACATAACCGCATTTAGTTTTCATTTAGTCTGTTTATTCAACTCTAAGTAGCATGTCACTACAAATATTTTGTCAAGTGCGAAATTTATACCACAGTAATTTTGTATTTGCCCCTCGCAGAGACACATTTATATCTATGTGTTTTGCAAATAACTTACATCATACACACATTTCTATGTAGATATTATCTGTAAGTAGAAAACAAATTAAAGATAATATTACTATTACACGCCACATAAATTAAAGATAAGATCTGATAACATTTTAGGATTTATGCTAAATTAGTTTTGATTCAATATAATTTTTTTCTATTACATTAATTATATTTCATTACAAAACCTTATCACTTATACAATTGTATAAATTACCGCATACCTTATGCCATAAAGATGAAGATTGATATTAAATATTCAATTTATACAATTGAAGCATGGTTTATTACGCCAAAAAAAGACACAGAGCATATAAAGTTTTTTTTTACTTCAAATACTATATTCGGCCTTATCTTCTTATTTTAAAATTCTAGTAGATAGTAAAAGTAACACTCATCTCATATTAATATAGAGTCATTACAAAGCTTTCACATAAAACTCTTATCGACTAGAACATCATTTCCAATTTAGTAAATCGGTTTTAATACATTTAAATCATGGTATATTACAAAATTTACAGCGCTTTCATTTGTAATCGTTTCACACCAAGCGAAAGGCTTATTTATTTTCAGGGACAATGGGACGCCCACCTTATTCGTATTCAGGTCGTTTCATTTTAATCCAACACACAACGTAAACATAAAACTAAACACTTGAAATTTAACATTTATACCAGTGAACATAAAACGGACATTCATCCCTTTGCCTTTGTACCCTTATTGTCACCCCCAAAGTGACAGCATAAAAATGTTTCGAAACTCAAACCTCTTAGAAACGCTATAAACATAAATCTTCTGGAAAATATCCAAAGTATGTTAAAGTGTCATTTTGTAGCACATCATTGTGGTGTACCAAGGACATTTTGTATGTCTGTTGCCGATGTTTTTTTAGTGTAATCATCACTGAGTATAGTGTTTTTGTTTGTTTTTAAATTCATGTTTGGGGAATAATTAGTGTCAACAACATAGGTCGTTGTTATACCAGGCCAGACATTCAATTGCTTTTGAGAAGTTTAGTAAAAGTTTGTGATTTTCAGTCGACCTTGGCTTACATGTGAGATGAAGAGCAGGGCAATGGCATAACAAATGCTCAACGGTCTCAATTTCCTCCTCATCGTCGCAAAGCCTACAGTAATCCTCCTTAGTCGTCTCAGAGTTGGATGTCCCGTGATTACTCCAATTAGTCGTCTAACAGACCTCCTATCTAGCTCCAACAGTGATCTGGTTCGACCTTATAGGAAGCGACGATGGAAGTCCTTATCTCCCAATAACACCCTATGTTATTTGGAAAGGAAGAGGGAATACAGAGCTCAGGCCTGCTGACTGCTTTTAAAGGCGTTCTGTAAGGCCTTCTAGGTCCTACCTTTCGCCGCTGGCATGTTTAACTACTTTATGTGTGTGAGTGTGTGCGTGTGTTCAAAGTTGGAGACAAACCTAAAGTTAAATTTGTAAATATAAACTTATAATTGCTACGGTACACAATTGATGATTTGCTGCTAAATGTAATTTAATAAATTAATTAATTACTGATAATGTTTCAATGACTGTATATTTTTTTATAAACTTTTATAACGAGTTCGTTTTATAAAAGTGCAATTATATGATATGTATTTTACAGAAATACTCTTAATTTTCTTTATATTAAACAACGTTTTTAAAAAAAGAAAAAAATAGATTTATTAAATGTGACTCTGTGATGTACATACATCTGTTAATGACGGCGTTAAACAGTTAAGAAATCAGTTATTTATGAATATACATTAGAAGGTTATGCAACCAAGTACACATTTCGCTTTTATTAAATATTCTTACTTTTACTTGTTGTTACCACCAGCCGTATTAAATGAGCAGCTATCACAATTGCTATTGCACAAATTTTGTACTTTTATCTTTGCTTTTATGTCCGATTTTCTCTTTTGCTACACTTTTTAATTAGGCTGTAATTTTTCTGTTCTTTATTGTGTTTTCTGCCAACTGTGTCATTGACATTTTTTTTTAGTGTGAACTATAATTGTTTACGTTGGACTTATTAGTCGCATTAGGCGATGGCCGAGTATGTCCTCATTTAAACAAGACCTTGGCAACATTATGACCATTTGTATTTGGGGCCAACAGATAAAAGAGGTGAAATGAAACAGATCAACGGCTTCATTTCCACATTATTTGTTTCATATTTTTGTTTTATGTTTACGTGGGATATGTACTATCTTGTATCTGGGACAACAATAACAACTATGTTGAAAAAAGACAGTTGGTAGCCACAATATATAGAAACATTTATTATTTTTTGATTTTACAACTTTTACTTAAATGAGTTGAAAGTAAATTTCTTCCTCCATCCAAGTTCGGAAACAGTAGAAGAAAAGTAATGGTTTAAATCTTACACAAGATGCCAGACTGGGTAGATGTAAGTAATGAACTTGAGTTAACCTGTGACTGTTTGCAACAATTATACTTGTAATGGTCGGATTCGAACACGACTGAGCTCTAAATTCATTGTGCATTATATCAAAATATATGTTTGCTAGAGGCTCGCGTTGCTCCGCCCCTACTTACAAAAAATGATTTTCAGATTAAAAGAAATTTAGTGAAAATCCAAACTAAATTTCTTTTAATCTAAATACATTTTTAAACGTGAAAAACTTTTAAGTTATCTAGCTTTAGTTGTCCGATCTAGGTAGTGGTGCCAGTATCGGCTTTTCTGTGTGTTGTGTATACCATAAATGGGCAAATTTAGAAAAATCTGTAATTTTCTCCAAATTACTCCATAAGGGTTAGATACACCCATACATAGGGTACCTTTTTATCATTTAAGCCTACGAATTACAAAAAAAAAAATTTTTAATCGCACAAGCACCTCAAAAGATAAACGTTTACCCCAAATAATGTAATTGTACTTTTTGTCTCGTTTTATTCCCTTAAATTAAGAATTTTGAAATCCCCTCGTATCGTATATTCAGCCTAATTTTTTGTATGTATGTTATGTATTATTAAAAAAAAAACAGATTTTAAAAAATTCCTTTGCGTCGCTCCCCTTCTCTGTAGGATTAATATTCACAACCCAATTTTTGAGTGTTATGTCACACGGTGGTACTGTACCATTTTTACACTTTTCAGCCATAAAAATTAAAATTTCGAAAGATTGCAGTAAGACAAATATTTGCCCCAATTTCCGTGGCTGCAGCAACAGCTGTTACTTTTTCGGCCGTTTTAACCCTAAAACAACGAATTTCAAAAAATCGCTTCATGCAAATCATATTTTTTGCGATTCTACTAATAGCAGTCATAGGTCTAGGCGACAGTACCAGTTTTTATTCATTTATCATCCTTCTTGCCTCTAAAAGTACCAATTTCGAATAATCCCTTCGGATCGCACAATTGCTCCATAAAATAAATGTTCTCCATTAATCTCGCTATTTTACCCTTAGCAGTATGGTCTGGGTGATGGAACCAGTTTTATCCTTTTTTATACCTTCACCCTACGGGTAGGAGGGTATATACCATTACCATACGACCCAAAAGTGTAACACATAGAAGGAGTCACTTTAGACCCTAGGTTTTTCGAACCAAATTCGATTCAGGACTTCTTACGTCGTTTGATCCATGTCTGCCTGTCTGGCTGTTCGGCTGTTACGCACGATTACTTTCGAAAGACGAAACCAAATGTTTTGAAACTTTGCACAAGTTAATATTTCCCCAAAACTACTTACGGTATTGAAAATGGGCTACATGGCCAATAATATCAATACAACCAACGCGATCGTGCCCAAATTTCGTATTTAGTAAAAGAGTATCAGAATAAAGTTTTGGAGAAAAAAACTGGAAGTCTAGTCACACCCCTTCTAGTACCGTCCTGATACCGTCCACTTTAAAAATCGATTAATATTATTAATAGATCCAACGTGATCGTGACCAAATTCTGTATTTAGTAAAGCTCAAGCAGGATACATTTTGGAGAACAAATTGGCAGTCTAGCCTCGCCCCTTCTGGTTGCTCCCATACAAATGTACCATTCCGCTGACTTCAGAAATGGAGTAGTAATATCAATACACCCAATGTGATTGTGTCCAATATCTGTATTAAGTAAAGCTAAATCAGGATAAAGTCTTGGAGAAAAAAACTTTTAAGTCTAGCCACGCCCCATCTGGTACCTCCAATACAAATGTATCTCTCCACCCACTTTAGAAATCGAGTAATAATATCAATATACTAGAAATTAGTATATATATTTGTCTAATTATGTTTTCATGTAGCCAATGATAGAGGCCCTTCGGACAGTACCACACAATGCAAATTGCATTGCAATCGGCCCATTTATTTGGCCGATGTAACGATTTTTAAAAGGGAAGTGGCAGCACCTACATTCCATAAACAAAATAATTTTTCTGGTACGACCAACATATGTACCAAATCTCGACTTTCTACATATAATGGTTTATGAGATACAGCCATTTTAAAATTCGAGTTGTATGGGGCGGTGCCACGCCCCTTGCAGTCCGAATTACCGAAAATCCTTTCTTAATGCGCGCATATGTCATAAAAGGAACCTTCATTCCAAATTTCACGGTTATAGCTTTAGCTGTTTGGGCTGGGGAGTGATCAGTCAGTCACCCAAGCCTTTTATATATATAGATAATAGCTTTCCCGGCTCGCGTTGCTTCACCCGTACTTACAATGAATCTTCTTATGAATTTAAGCAATACATGTAAAATTTATATGATTGTTGCTTCAACTCATTGGGCTGAGTGATTGTACCGCTTTAGTCCCTTATTATCCCTAAAAGAACGAATTTCAAAAGAGACATTCGTATCGCACAACTAAAATGGGCTGGAACTACCTCTAATTCTATAGGAAGCATGCCCATATGGGTATTTCCACAGAAATGTCAACCGTGATCGAAAAATTAAAAGTTGGCAAACAAAATTTTCTTCTGACTTGTATTAGTAAAGATGAATACTTAAATTTTATTAAATTAAAATGTCCAAAGCTTTCCTTAGTTTCCGCGTTAATTTAACGGACTGCAAAATCCCATCTGGCGGCTCTCTAATTCCATATACATTTTCGAAACTCTACCTTTAGGCATTTGGTTTGAGCGGTAGTACCAGTTTTATCCCTTTTTCATTATTTTTACACCTAAAAAACGAATTTCGAAAAATTATTTCACATCGTGCCCCCAACCGAGAGAGAGAGTACAAGACTGACTGCGACGTATGCAGCAAGGCGTGCCGTCGTCATGAGTCTGACATTTCGCCCAAAAAAATTGATTTGGGTCTTCTGTCATAGCATTTGGGCGATGTGTCATGTTGTAGTTAGGTTTTTGGTCGAAATAACATGTTTTGGGCGATATGTCATGGTTGTTTTTGGGCGAAATGACGGTACACCTATGTTGGGTTTAGTAGCGCCGCACGCAAAAATTTTTTTAAAATTTTTTAAATTTAGTTAAAAATAATTTTTTTTTCTTGGTATATCCCGGAAATGGCTCTAACTCGGTCCAGGAGACCCGTAGGAACCTAAAAATAACATCGTTGGATTCGTTTCGAAAATATCTTTCACTTGAGTACCCGCACCTGGGGGGTCATCATAGAACCGAAAGGGGCCCCTTTTTTGCCCCACCGGGCCCCATGGGCCTGAGCGCCAACTTTGACCTACCATTCCGATGTTTGGGGGCCAAGATGAAGACAATGGCATATTTTTGGTTTTTAATCGGGCTCCCGCCCCATATTCTGCACTTCAGCCTAAATGGGTAATGTAATAAAAGTTTGGGCTCAACCCGGAGGTAATCGGAATCAAAAAAAAAAAAAAATCAAAAAAAAAATGCATAATTATTTTTATCCCCAACCTCATATTTTTCAGTGCGAAAAATTTAACTTTTCAAAAAAATATTCACTATGGCCACTCTAATGCCCATATCAATTTCTTCGATTATAGCATTAGCCGATTGGTCGGGTAATTTTTCGAAAAGGCTAACCAGCCCAAAATTTCATCATCCTATCTACAGCCAGTAGGCAATTTTAATTATATAGATTATTATAATGTTATTACAATCGTTCTATTGATATTACCGACGTAACAATTGTTTCAAAAGGGGCGTGGCACTGCCCATTTCCTAGCGAGACGTAATCCCCCACGTACCATTTACATATGTATTAAATTTCATCTTCATACCTTTAATGCTTCGCGAAGTATGACCGATTGAAATTTTGGTTTGTGTGGGCGGTGCCACGCCCCTTTGTCTATGTATGTTTTTATGTTGCCTATGATAGAGACCCTTCGGACAGTACCACACAGTAAAAATTTCATTTCAATCGGTTCATTTATTTCGCCCAGATAACGATTTTTTTAATACGGGTGTGGCAACGCCCATTTTCCAACGAGACTTAATCCTCTTTACATCAGTAACATATGTAGCAAATCTCATCTTCATACCTCTAATGGCTCTTGAGATAAGACCGATTGAAATTTCGGTTTATGTGGGCGGTGCCACGCCCCTTTGTCTAATTATGTTATGTAGCCTATGATTGAGGCCCTGTGGACAGTATCACACATAGGAAATTCAATTATAATCGGTACTTTTATTAACCTACTATTACTATTTTTAAAAAAGGGGTTGTGGCACCGCCCTCTTTCCACAAACAAAGTATTTTTGGTTATACGACCGATAAAGCTACTAAATCTCAACTTCGTACCTATAATGGTTCAAAAGATACAGTCACTTTAAAATTCCAGTTGTATGGGGCGGTGCCACGCCCATTTTACCCCCTTTCAGTCCGAATTTCCAAAAATCCCTTCTTAGTGCGCGCCTTCGTCATAAAAGAAACCTACATTCTAAATTTCACGGTTCTAGCTTTAGCCGTTTGGGCTGGGGAGTGATCAGTCAGTCACCCAAGCTCTTTATATATATAGTAGGGTGAGTCTTAAAAATGTTTTTGGAATTTTTCATGGGCCAAGTTAAAATTTTATTAAGACGTACAAAAAAACTCTATGTGAATTTTTTTAATTTTTTTCTTAAAGGTTTAGGGGTCGCTACCGGGGTTCGAAATTCAAAATTTTACCGTCATCCTGAGGGATAAGCCGAATAACTCGAGTAAACCTTAACTGATTCTTATGAAAATTTTTCAGTATTAATATTTTCCATAACGAAGTAATGGAATTGTAAATGGGCAGAATTGCCCCACCCCTTCTGGTACCTCCCATACAAAATTACCTATTTTTTGATAATTAATATTTCTCCCATAACTTTCAAACGGACAGCTGGATGGCATTTAAACTTGGTCAGTTTAATGACCTTGTAGTAACAGATAAACCCCCAGAAAATCAAAACCTTTGTCACACCCCTTCTGGTACCTCCCATACAAATGACCGAATTGACCCCCATATTTTTACCTACATATCTTTTTAGTAAAAATACTGAATTCAATAAAATGTTGTGTGAGATAAACTCATGCACAAAAGTGACTCGTGAGTGAATGTGGACTATACCGGTCAACCCCTTCTGGTACCTCCCATACAAAATTACCTATTTTTAAACAAATTATTATTTACCAATAATTTCCAAACGGACATCTGGATGGCATTTAAACTTGGTCAGTTTAATTACCTTGTAATAACAGATAAACCCCAAGAAAATCAAAACATTTGTCACACCCCTTCTGGTACCTCCCATACAAATGACCGAATTGACCCCCATATTTTTACCTACATATCTTTTTAGTAAAAATACTGAATTCAATAAAATGTTGTGTGAGATAAACTCATGCACAAAAGTGACTCGTGAGTGAATATGGGCTATATCGGCCAACCCCTTCTGGTACCTCCCATACAAAATTACCTATTTTTAGACAAATTATTTTTCACCAATAATTTCCAAACGGACGGCTGGATGGCATTTAAAATTGGTCAGTTTAATTACCTTGTAATAACAGATAATCCCCCAGAAAATCAAAACCTTTGTGACACCCCTTCTGGTACTTCCCATACAAATGACCGAATTAACCCCCATATTTTGACATACATTTTTTTGTAAGTATGCTGAATTCATTTATATTTTGGTAAAGATATACCCTTATTGTAATTTTACTAATGCTTATCTTAAATATAAATCTAGTTTAATGAATGTTATATGATATTCAATGTAGATAATGGAACGCTATTGTCTTGCCCCATTCACTAATTTGCAGTCCAACTTAGGAATTTTTACAGTACAGTTAATAAGAAATGATTTATTTCAAATATGTTTATCAGTTTTTGTTGTGTTATTATTTAAAAAGATACATTTCAAAAATAAAATTTAAATTAAACAGTTAAAAAAAAAATATTAAAATAAAAATTTAATATATTAATATTAAACATCAATTCATTGCATGAAAAACTTAACATTAAAAAATATAATTATAAACAACTGCATTTACTGCTTACAATTTTCTTTAAATTTTAAAATATTGTAAAATATATTATTATTTACACATGGTAGATTTTTTTGGATCTGAATATTTTTTTCTAAATTCTTTCACCAATAATAATAGTAACTTCTTCTGTTCTTCATTATGTGTATGCAATTTATTGTATTTCTGCATCAAGGCCACTTCGCGTTCAGCAATATCGTTAAAAACCCTCATAGACCGAACTAATTCTTTACTTAATTTACAGTCTGCAACAATCTTCAACATTTTTTTTTAGGAAACCCGATATAATACCCGTTCTGCTGAAAAATTTAAGAGTATTGTTGGATACAAAATTCTCAAGACTTTTAGAATGTAGTAGGTTTTCATCTACTGTAACTCGTTTTTCTGGATTATCTACTCCTTCTATGTTTAAAGCATTTACCATCTTCTTCTTAATTTCATGAGAAACTTTGTCATCAAAAAAAGCAAATCCATCTAGCTCTTCCGACAAATACCAGAGATGACCTAGAATTTTATTGCCGCTATCTCTTTATTAATTGTTGCATAAGACTTCAAGTCTTTTAACAACTGGAGGTCATAAATCAAATATTAATTATAAAAATGCAAACATCCTGTATTTCACATAATTCGCTTTCCTTTAGCTTGAACTGCTCTCTGAATAAATATATTTTTATGGAATATATTGCCTTAGCCATCCATCTAGCACGGTGAAGACTTGCTGGTGCTCTGAAGAATATTGGTGTTTTTGGAACACCTCCGCAGAATATTATTGTCAGCTTAAGTAGCTCTTTGTAGTCATCTCGTGGCTGAAACTCTTTAAGCTGATTTTGGGCAAAACAAATAGCATCCGCAGAATTCTTTATGTTTTTTTTGTAATGGAATGGTTGCTGTTTGATATTTCGGGGAAGTCCCGAAATACCATGCATAAGTCATATTATATGATTTCTACGTTTAAAACTGCGCATGGATTTCAGGGCACTGAAGCGAGTTCTTTTGTACTTCTTAATAACATTTTAAGTTAACCTATGAAAAAAATCAAAAATAAGTAGCATATCTATGTAAAACTATCAGGGTGAATTCGGTCATTTGTATGGGAGGTACCAGAAGGGGTGTGACAAAGGTTTTGATTTTCTGGGGGTTTATCTGTTATTACAAGGTAATTAAACTGACCAAGTTTAAATGCCATCCAGCTGTCCGTTTGGAAATTGTTGGTATAAAATAATTTGTCTAAAAATAGGTAATTTTGTATGGGAGGTACCAGAAGGGGTTGGCCGGTATAGTCCACATTCACTCACGAGTCACTTTTGTGCATGTTTTCATCTCACACAAATTTTTATTGAATTCAGTATTTTTACTAAAAAGATATGTAGGTAAAAATATGGGGGTTAATTCGGTCATTTGTATGGGAGGTACCAAAAGGGGTGTGACAAAGCGTTTGATTTTCTGGGGATTTATCTGTTATTACAAGGTAATTAAACTGACCAAGTTTAAATGCCATCCAGCTGTCCGTTTGGAAATTGTTGCTAAAAAATAATTTGTCTAAAAATAGGTAATTTTGTATGGGAGGTACCAGAAAGGGTTGGCCGGTATAGTCCACATTCACTCACGAGTCACTTTTGAGCATGTGTTCATCTCACACAAAATTTTATTGAATTCAGTATTTTTACTAAAAAGATATGTAGGTAAAAATATGGGGGTTAATTCGGTCATTTGTATGGGAGGTACCAGAAGGGGTGTGACAAAGGTTTTAATTTTCTGGGGGTTTATCTGTTACTACAAGGTCATTAAACTGACCAAGTTTAAATGGCTTCCAGCTGTCCGTTTGAAAGTTATGGGAGAAATATTAATTATCAAAAAATAGGTAATTTTGTATGGGAGGTACCAGAAGGGGTTGACCGGTATAGTCCACATTCACTCACGAGTCACTTTTGAGCATGTGTTCATCTCACACAAAATTTTATTGAATTCAGTATTTTTACTAAAAAGATATGTAGGTAAAAATATGGGGGTTAATTCGGTCATTTGTATGGGAGGTACCAGAAGGGGTGTAACAAAAGTTTTGATTTTCTGGGGGTTTATCTGTTACTACAAGGTCATTAAACTGACCAAGTTTAAATGCCATCCAGCTGTCCGTTTGAAAGTTATGGGAGAAATAATAATTATCAAAAAATAGGTAATTTTGTATGGGAGGTACCAGAAGGGGTGGGGCAATTCTGCCCATTTACAATTCCATTACTTCGTTATGGAAAATATGAATACTGAAAAATTTTCATAAGGATCAGTTAAGGTTTACTCGAGTTATTCGGCTTATCCCTCAGGATGACGGTAAAATTTTGAATTTCAAACCCCGGTAGCGACCCCTAAACCTTTAAGAAAAAAATTAAAAAAATTCACATAGAGTTTTTTTGTACGTCTTAATAAAATTTTAACTTGGCCCATGAAAAATTCCAAAAACATTTTTTTTTTGCCAAATAAGAATCAACCTAATATATAGATTATTATTCTTGACTATAGTTTGTGGCGCAACAAAATGAAAGCATCTACGCAGCTCATTAATACGCACATAAGTTCGTATGCATCTATATAAGAACTACCTTATTCAGCACAAGCTGTCATATTCTCTTACACATACACACACACACATCTGGTTTCATACATAAGCCTATGTAGTACTGAAAATTCCCCGACAGGTAGTTTAATAAATGTTATGCTCCTTAATAACAATCTGTCACAAAATTTAAAAAGTTTATGTTTCAGGGACATTTAATAATTGATTTTAATGTAAAATTCAACGCTGAATTCAAATCTGCTCTCAAGTATGTGAAAAATAGAACAGTTTTTGAGATATCGTCAAACTATAATTTTTAGTGTTTTGAAAAAAGGTAGGTCTACTAAATTGCTATTTTCTCTGATTTTAGTTAACCAATGTTTGCAAACTGTGACGAAAATAAAAGATAATAAAATTATTACCAAAAACATCAATAGCTGTTTAAAATCCAATTTTACATAAGAATAAACTATTTAGAAGCCGGTATCAAAAATTTGTTGCATTGTGTAATTACATCCCTTAAAGCTGTTATTTCATTATACACACAAACTTTTCATTTTGTTGTTGTTGTTGTTATTCTTTTTTGTTATACAGCCTGTTCAGCACGGTGGTTGCATATTATGAGAAAGAAGGATTTACATATTAAAATTATCCTTTTTCATTATGTTATTGTAAGCTGCTAAACAGCAACAAACAACAAAACACTTTCCACAAGCATCAGCACAATCACTTTCATTGGCACGTACGAAGGCATTAACCCACTGCTGCGTGAGTTTAAAAGGTATTTCACATTACCAGATTTGAGGTTGTCGACATTTGGGAGGGGGTGTGGAGCAGAGGTTCCGGCTCATTGTTGTCTAAACGCAGGAAACATCCTGACAAATTAGCACCGTTTGTTGCATATGGCTTAAAATTACAAATACGGCTAATATGTGTGATATTTTTGTAATTCCGCTCACTTGTATGTTTTTTTTAATTCCCACATTTTTGGCGACATTGTTGGTGTGTGTGGGAGTTTTGGCTTTTTGCATGTTAATTTTATAAAGGATTTTATAACACCTTAAGTACTTCAGCCAAAATTGGTTTCACAGGAAGGCAAGTTTTAATAATGAAAGATATATATGAGACTAATACGTTTCTCATCACATAACCAGACAAAGCGAATAATGTTAATCCCTTAATAAGTCAAGATTTCAATGACATTCGCCGTAAGGGCTCAGAGATAAGGTGAGAGATATCATTACAAAAAAAACGACAAAGTATATGTTATAATGCTACAGTAATCCATTTTTTGGGTACGAGACCCACTGCAAGTATTGCAATTACAACGACAATTAAATGTATTCTTACTTCTTAAGAGTAAGAGTAGTAAGAGGTCACATAAATTGGTGTAAATGAATGTAAGCGACTTTTATCATTTGTATTTCTGATCATTGGTTTTTCTGGAAGTTTTATATAACCGGCATGTTAGTTTTTGGAATATAGCTTTAAAGTTATCAACTACATTTTGTTTTGATTTTTATGGTCTTTAGAAGATCTTCCTCATACTGAAATATATAAGATTTGAGGGGAAAAGATTAGACGACATTTCAGCGATTAAATTACGGACGGTTCGAAATTTTAACGATATTATTAAAATTTTAAATATTTAAATCGTTGTGATTATACAGCGCTAACAGCTTTGTCAATCTATATGTATTCCCTTACACAAAGGGAGCGCCGCGCCCCATCTTCCAAACCAAATGACTTGTTTAAATAAAATTTAATATTACAATACTTTTCGAGGTAGGAACAGCGATGAAACCCTCCGGTATTATTACACAACACATGTCATGCTAAAAATGTACGCAACACTATGGCAGCTAAACTAACATAAATTATGTCAGTGTAATCACATTAGGGTTTTTACCAAGTTGTGCAGCTGCACTATCATTTTAGGCGACTTTTGTAATAATTTAATATAAATAAATACATGAATTTATTTATTAACGTTCGTAAAATATGCAATTACAATAATTCAACTATGTGTTCTAATCGATATGGGAATAATTTAGTAAACTTGTAATTAGTAAAACGCATCGCAAAATAAATATTTATCGGCATCCAATAAGAGATGGATATTAGTGAAATAAAATTAAAATGTTATGTTTAGTCTGATATATTTAAATAATAGCGATGACCCACAAATGTTGCACATTGTGCTGTTATTTGTGTGTGTGTGAAGAGCATATATCGATGGTGTTGTGGAAGAAGGGCCAATATGCATTTCAAAAGAATTATTCTACTTAGGCCAATTATTAAATTACACTATGACACAATTTGAGGGTCTTTGTCTCGGGGGCCAGTAGTAAAACCTTAAACTCCGATTTGCTCCAATACGTCACAATTTTTTTTTAACGGTGATTTGAAGTTTGACTTTTTTTGGTAAAAATTCGAATCAAAGAATATAAATAATCATGTGTAAAAATACATTTGGGATAGTTCATATCTTCGGAGACATACTTTAAAGATTTCTGTGGAAAATTTCGTCAGAACATTTGAACCCTCTAGCTCCCACCCGTATGGAACATCTTAGGATGAGTTTTGAAAAAGAGTTTAAAAGTCAAATTTCTTAAAATGTTCAATATGGGTGGCCGCTTGAGGGTTAAAATGTTCAAAGGAAAATTTTAATGTACGTCTCCGAAGACATGAACTGCCCCAAATCTATATTTACACATGATTTTTCATTTTCTTTTATTTGACTTTTGACCAAAAAAATTAAACTTTAAACCACTGTAAACAAAAATTGTGACGTGGTGGAGCAAAATGGAGTTTAGTATTTTGTTACTGAGGTGAAATGCTAACGCTTGATATTGGTTTGGTTCACTCCCGTAAAAGTGTGTTGCACTGTTTGCTCAAAAATAGTCTTTTAACATTTCAGTAACATTTCATTTTGATTTTATTTTGGAATCATTGACTCATCTTCGGTGAATCTAAGTGAAATTTTTCGGAGAATATTTCAATCGAATTTCTATCTAATATTTCAAAATTGGGCCAAAAATGTCCCATACGGGTGGGAAAATATTCCCCTTATTGTTTTATAGGTCTCCGAAGACATGAAATACATCAAACGTATTTTTACTGATGATTCTTCATATTCTTTGATTTTACTTTTGACCAAAAAATCAAACATTAAACCACTGTAAAAAAAATTGTGACGTGACTGAGGTCAAATGCTATCGTTTGATATTGGTTTGGTCCACACCGGAAAAGTGTGTTGCACTGTGTTATTGTTAATTCTAAACATTTCTCAGCATTCGATAGCCTCAAACATGTAGTTAGTTTTGGGGTCATAAATTTGGAATGCGAAGGTTCGCTCTAGTGATAAACACTTCAAAGGCGTATAATCGTATAATACCAATCAAGGTGCTGGCATCTGTGCATGATGTAGCTCCGAGTGCGATGATGAGCATCTTCAAGTCTTGTATCCGGATATACTGTGTACCAAGGAATTGAAGGGAAGGTTAAAGTAATTTGTAAGACCGTACATACTTCCCCTAAGTATAACATACTAATAAGACTCTCATACTTTTTGCATAAAGTTTTGGAAAGATTTATAGATATGTATGTAAGGATATCAGGGACCGAAAATAACTGTTATTGATCGATTTTACAACTAAAAAAATCAATGTGAAGGAAATGTGCTAAAATTATTTTAAGTACACCATTACATTGGTTTTTACTCCCTCTGTAGAATTTCGCAATAAACTTTTATTTTGTGATTTTTATTATAAAAGTCTCAAATAACACTTATTTTTGATTTTTATTATATCGCTCATCAAATAAGAGTTATTTTTGATTTATATTCTATCCCTCAATAAATAAGAGTTATTGTTGATTTTAATTTTTTGAGTCTTTGAATAAGAGTTATTGAAAACTTTTTGAAATAAAAATTACGAAGTGAGTTTTATTTTGCCAAACGAAAAATAAAAATCAATCAAAGACTTATATTTTTCAAAACAAAATTTAAAACTCACCTAATGATTTTTATTTCTTCTGGCCTGAAATAAAAGTCTTTTGCTGATATCGTTATTATTGTTTTTTGTAATAAAAGAAATGTATATATGATTTTGATCAGCTCAACGAGACGAGCAAGTTTAGCTAAAAATAATTGGACTAAGTGTTCACTTATAGTTCGCGAACTGTGAGTTAAACATGGCAAAAAAGGGTGCAAAATTGTTTAACCTCGAAAAAAATTTTCTAATTGGCAGGTGTGTACCATCTCACGCAACACCGTTTTACAAGTTCGCAAATGCAACCAAATGCATGCTTTATCAATCCTAAGTATTTGCCGGTATTTCAGCTTGAAGACGATATTCGCGTTTATCTCAAAGGATCGTTTCACAAGAGCATCATAGCTTCATTGGGATGCTCAGAGGTACTGTAGAAATCTTTATAGAACTCTTGTCCTTTGAAGCAGATTCTTTATTCAACCAAGAATCATTTGTATTGAATAATATTGTCTTTTGTTCCAAAACAACGCTTTAATACAAACATACTTAGTACATTACGTTATAAGAAGCTATATCCATGCACATACAGTTTCCATCCGATTGTGCTTGTTAATTTATAGAAGGGATTTTATATATAAAACAAATCGGGAGTGAAGTTGCAGTCAAGTGAAGAAATTGCTAGTGAGCTAAATATACTTTCAAAAAGTCTTCATGTATAGAAATTAACTATTTCTGGGCATTGGGTCATTTTGAATGGGATTCTTGTTAATTTAAACAAAAATCTTAAATGATATCACAGGTATCTTACTGTTTTTGGGGTCAAGGAATCCATTTTTGATATTTATTTTTTACGCCAGAGGGATCTTTTTTACATTTTTTTGGGTTAGATCGCATTTATTCTCCGACCAAATGAAATTATCCCCCAGATTCCTTGAAAATTATGAATAACTTAACGATTTGTTAACCGATTTTTATAAACAAGTATGCGTTTTAATCATGACAGTGTGCACTTTCTAAACAATATAATAAACATTAGGATAATGCAAAAAAGTTTTGGCTAAAAACTTCTTCAAAATTAAAAAAAAAACCAAAAGTTTATGACAAGTTACATACATATATATAGATTTGGAAAGGCCATAGTCTCTCCTTTCCAAATACACAGAAAAATTCAAAATAGGTTTATATTCAACCATTATTCAACTACCTTGTCCAAAATTTGACACAATTCACTCTAATAACAGAAAAAATATGCCTGTAGAACTAAGGAACAAATTTGGTCATTCATATGGGAGGTACAAAAAGGAGTGTGTCAAATGATTCGGTCATCTATGGGTTTGTCTACTTAACTTAAAAATGCTGGCACATTTTCATAATGATCAGTTAAAGTTTACTCGAGTTATCCTGCCCACGACCCATCCAGCTAGCCAAACAGACGGACATGGCTCAATGGTCTTAAGAAGTCCTGAAACAATTTGATCTTAAGATACTTGGGGTCTAACTCGTTTCCTTTAATGCGTTAAACTTTTATTTGTAACAAATGATATACATATACCTTCATTCCTAAGGGTGATGGTAAAAACCATCGTTTTTTCGTTGCATTGTGTAGCTATGAGTTAAATATGGTCCGAACGTCCCACAATTGTAATTATTTTGGCCAGAATATAAATATTGTTTGCATATCGATTGAACCAAAAGACTTTTATTTGAACAAATAAAAATTAAAAGTCTTCAAGTGAGTTTTATATTTCATCAGAAAAAATATAAGTCTCAGGCTGATTTTTATTTTCGATTTTGATTTGAAAAACTCATTGAATGATTTTTATTTTTGATTTCTATTTCAAAAAGTCTTCAATAATTATTATTGTGGGACTTTTAAAATAGAAATCAAAAATAACTCTTATTTCTGAGCGATAAAATATAAATCAGAAATAATTGTTATTTTGGGACTTTTAAAATATAAATCAAAAATAAGTCTTATGTTCGGAGAGATAAAATAAAAATCAGAAAATAACTCTTACATAGGGACTTTTATAAATAAAACTTATAACAGTTACGGTCTCTGAAGGATATCCTTAAGCTCTCACTTACTTATTTACTTACTTAAGTGACCCTTTACAACTTACGAACGTGTTTCGTAATTAAGAGGCTTGAAGTATTAAAGAATTCCACACGCTTCGGTCTTCTGCGTGCGTTCTCCAGTTAGTCCTACCAGATGGTGGCACGTCGCCTACCACTTGGTCCTTCCAACGAAGTTTGGGTCTTCCTGCTCTGCGTCGTCCTTCAGGTTCGCCTTCTAACACCTTTCTCGCTGTAGCATTTACATCCATCCTGGCAACATGTCCCAGCCAACGTAGTCGTTGGTTTCTGACTCGATGTCGTGGTAAAGCTTATATTGCTCATGGTTCTTCCGATGGCGAAACTCGCCGTCGACATAGATAGATCCATATATTTTGCGGAGTACTTTTCTCTCGAATACTCCCCGGTTTTGTATGTCTGTTGTAGAAAGCACCCACGAGTCGGCAGCATACAACAGAACGGATAAAATTAACATCTGGTAAAGCTGTTTCTTAGTAGTTGGAGATCTGGTGGTTTTACTAAAGAGCTGCCGGAGTCCTTAAAAACATTAATTGGCGAGCACTATTCTCCGTTTAATTTATTGGCTGTCAATATTTTTCTTAATGGCGGAAGATCCAAGGTAGGTAAATTCATCTAATACCTCAAAATAATAATTGTCAATGTTCACGGTACGTCCCCATCGAGAGGACTCGTTGTTTGACTCCTTTTCCAGTGATGAGAAAACTGCAGTATTAACAGGCAGATTTCGGACTATGATAATATGACTATATCATCGGCATAGGCTAGTGGCATGTGGCTCTTGTGGAGTATGGTGCCAGACATGTTGACACCAACCTTTCTCATCTCGTTCTCCATAACTATACTAAATAGGGTACATGATAAGCTATCACCCTGCCTGACACCTCTTTCCGTATTATATGGTTCAGAATGATCCACACCAATCTTAACCGAGGATTTTGTGTTTTCCAAGGTACATTTGCAAAGTCGAATAAGTTTTGCAAATACCATACTATCAGACATGGCTTCATATAACTTACTTCATACCTGAGAGTCGAAGGCAGTTTTGTAGTCGACAAAGAGGTGGTAGGTGTTAATCTGCTTTTTATGAGTATTTACCAGGTCTAAAGCCACACTGATATGGTCCACTTAGATTTTGTACAATTGGCTTTAGACGTTCTCACAATATCCTCGAAAGGACCTTGTACGCAATTGGTAATATGCTTATTCCACGGTAGTTATTACACTCAGTACGATGATCTTTCATGTATATAGGACATAACGGGCATGCTTTCCTCTAGCCAGATGTTTTTCATGAGCATGCTCCTAATCAGCTCCTCCCCGCCTGCCTTAAAAAAAATCAGCAGGGTGACTAAGGGCTCCAGCTGCTTTGTTGTTTTTAAGGCTGGATATTGCCAAACGTTTTTTACCTTACTCTTTCCTATTCTTTATCGGACAATCACAATGGATTAATACACCACAGTGTGTAGTGTGAGATGTTTTTTTCCAGATCATACTTGTCCATAACCTAACCTGGTTGAGAAATTCCAAGTCAGGTGAAGGTCCTCAGCCAGTATAGTAAAATCTCAAAAGGGGTTGGGCGTTTTTAGGCTCTATGACCTTCTACATATTTAGCTAATCCTGATGTTTGTTAGCTTAATTGTTCAGCTGTAACTCAAGAACCTTTTATGATTTTTCATTTCATTCTTCAGCAGAATTGTAGCTAAGACTTTAATATTTATTTTCTATTAATATATCCATGTAAAAGTCAAGTTGAACTAATTTTTGCGACTTCCGACAGTTATCGTGCGAACCAGCCGGACAGCCAGACAGACAGACCGACATGGCTCAAACGACTTAAAAAGTCATGAATCGATTTTGGTTCGAAGAAACTTAGGGTCTAAAGTCACTCCTTCTATCTGTTACACTTTTGGGTCGTATCAAATGATATATACCCCCATCCCTAAGGGTGATGGTATAAAAAATATGAACTCCCATTATTTATTTTTCTTCGAAATTGCAAAAAAGTTTCCGCACCAAACGTAATTATTTTTTTTCACATCATATAGCCATTCAAAGTTTTCCTACGATGGTTACGTCATCCCATCAGCTGTTTTTACCGTTTTGCTATGTTGTTTTATTTCTTCACAAATCTGTCAAAGTGATTTCAATTACAGAGTTGTCAACTCGTACCAATACATAAATTTTGTCATGTATTAACTATATTAACTAATATGTAGTAGCCAGATATAGAGGTAGCAGCCCAGTTCTTTTTGACTTTTGTCACGAACAACGTCATCTAGCCTTGGTTTTCTGATCATACTTTTAGCAAAAATAATTTCGCCATACTACAAAAGTCATTGTCCGGCTTTACAAAAGCAAATATATGTTTTCTCAGACATTGGGTCAAAAAACCATCAGATATTCAGGAAGAGCGTACAATTAAAATTATGCAAGACATTTTGGCATTTTGTAAATCATCAAATACTTTAAACTTAAAATTTATTTCATATAACAATTGAAAATAATAAAAACAAAAATCTGACTTTTTTTTAGAAATCGCGTTTGGTGCGGAACATTTTTGAACCCAAATCACCTAAAAGGGTTATATTCATTACTTGTACAATATTTGCTACCACGTAGTGGTATGCCAAATTTTTTGTCAAAATAAGTTATATGCCTAATGAGTACGCACAACGTTCCAATATTTTGGAGTTATGGTTTAATTATAATGAAAGTTTTTAGAAGATTTCACCTGATAAAATTAGTCCAACATAATTTAATTTTACTTATAATGTTTTACTGTATAATCTATGCAAATGTTAAAAACACGACTGAAAACGGCAATTTGGCCCTTCATACGCAAAACCGTCGAAATTATAAAACTTTAAATACAATTAGTACATTAAATTTAACGAAACGCAATAGATATGAAGTCTCACCAAATATTTACTAGCATAAATAAATGTATGCTTATTATTTTTATTAACCTTTTGATCATTTTTTAATGTGCGACTTTTTTTATATTTTTGGCCTTGTCGGCAGCTGAATGTGTCCCTTGAACTTTTTGAAAAGTTCAAACTTAGACATCACATTCAGTTCCATTCCACACGTTGCTGACCTGCTGTAAGCGTTTCAAAGTAACAATTTGCACAAATATTTACTTAAGGAATGTAAACTCTTGAGTATGTCACGAAAGTGTAACAAATCACGTTCAGATCAAAATATGTTATTGACATTCCTCTTGTGCTGGTTTTCTATTTTTGTGAGAATCTACAAAATTTGTTTTCGGCGACATATGCAAACAGCTTAGATACCATATGAAAAATTGCAAAATGTAGCCTTAATATGAAGGAGACTTCCAAACAAAATGGGGGATACCATATGTCGGACAATTTTTTTCAAAAAATTTTTCAATTTAAGTGATATTGTGTCTAAGTGGGTTTTTGATGTTTTGTTTCATGCATATCAGATGTCTCCTTCATTTTAAAACAAAATCGTTGACAAAATGGGTAAATGCAAAGGGAATAATAACCAAAAATGGGCATTGTATCATGGGTCATTATACCATCACCCTAAGGTATGAGGGTATATATCATTTGATACGACCCAAAAGTGTAACACATAAAAGGAGTGATTTTAGACACTAGGTTTCTTTGAACCAAATTCGATTTATGACTTTTTACGTCGTTTGAGCCATGTCCGTCTGTATGTCTGTCTGGCTGTCCGGCTGGTTCGCACGGTAACTTTTGAAAGACGCAACCAAATGTTTTGAAATTTTGCACGAGTTAATATTTCCCCAAAACTACTTACGGTATTAAAAATGTTCTCCATGACCACGCCCCTTCTGGTACCTCCCATACAAATGTACTTTTCCGCCCACTTTAGAGTTGGAGTAGTAATATCAATAAATCCAAGGCGATCGTACCCAAATTCTTTGTTTTTATAAACCTATAGCAGGATACAGTTTTTGGGGAAAAAAAAACTGAAAGTCTAGCCACGCCCCATCTGGTACCTGCAATACACATCTGGTACCGCCCACCTTAGAAATCGATTAATATTATTAATAGACCTAATGCGATCGTGCCCAAAATCTGTATGTAGTAAAGTTCAAGTAGGATAAAGTTTTGGAGAAAATATCTGGAAGTCTAGACACGCCTCTACTGGTACCTTCCAAACAAATGTACCACTCCGCCCACTTTAGATATGGAGTTATAATATCAATATACTCGGCACGATCGTGCCCAAATTATGTTAAGTTATAACAGGATAAAGTTTTGGAAAAAATATTGGAAGTCTAGACACGCCCGTCCACTTTAGAGATGGAGTAATAATATCAATACACCCCTCGCGATCGTGCCCTAATTCTGTATTTAGTAAAGCTGTAACAGGATAAAGTTTTGGAGAAAATTCTTGAAGTGTAGACACGCCCCATCTTGTACCTCCCATACAATGGATTCCGTCCACTTTTGAAATCGAGTTATAATATCAATATAATAGAAAATTTTTAGTTTTACTGAGGGTGATGGTATATCTAAGTCAGGTTGCCCGACTAAAACTTTCTTACTGGTTTTAATATAGGAAATATAAAATTTTAACTTTGTGATAAAGGTTTGCTGACATTATGTGATTTAACATAAGTTTAAGTCCAAGAAACATAACAAGTTTTCAAAGTATATATAAGAAGTATATTGTAAGAACAAGCCCATTCCTTCTTTTGGAAACTATTGATACTGTTAAGTTTTCAAAATGATTATTTAAAGTTCACTCAAATTATCCTGCCCACCAGCCAACCAATCAGACAGACGAACATGAAGGAATTTATTCTTAAGACACTTTGGGGTCTAATATCAGAAATGTTCCAAAATAAACAAGTTTTTTTGCTCTCGTGAAAAGTTATTAAAAACACATGGCTGTTTTGGTCGGCGCAGCGACAAAATTATGAAAACCTATAAATTTAAGTTACGATTTCACCTTATTTCTATATCACAGAATCTAATGAAAAATTCAACATATTTTGGATGCAATAACTTAGGCTAAAAACAAGAGTAAGTCAGTCAGTTATATTAGAATTTAATAAGCATTATTCACATTTTAGTATAAAATCCTTTAAATGTAATAACATATTTCGAGGAATTAATTTAAAGTTACTCAATGTATACCGAACGAAGTAAACATATTATGGCATAAAACAAATCAACGCAGTCGGAAACTTTATTAAAACTATGTTACTATGCTTTCTTTCAAACCCATGTATACACCGACATTCCTTTAATTAACACTATAGTTAGCCATCGTATTGCTCATTCATTTGAAACCGGCAATTCAACGAACGCTGTCGCCACAAAACAAAGGACATCATTAAAAAAAAAAACAACCACGAATGTAATTAAAACATTTTTACATCTCAACATCAAAGTACATTTTACAACAAATAAAGAAAAGCAGACACAAACACAAATGTGTCCCGTCAAAGGCTTTTCCAAATCCATTAATTGAAAAACAACACAACCAAACAGCAACAAACTCCCCAGAATAATAACATAATAATAAAAATAATTCAAAGTGATTTATACATTCATAAATATAATATGTATTCTTTGTTAATATTTAACGCATACCTTGAGTGAAATGTCCGAATATCAAATGCATAACGAACCTATAGAAATGTATGGACGTTGATAGGTTGTAGTACCAGCAACATCCGGTATTTAGCTGCAGTTGCAGTTTGTGGCATAAAATATTAGTATGTGAGTTTTTGTATACCTTTGCGCTTTTGTCGACCAATGTTACTGCTGTTGATGCTTAATAGAGATGGATGCTGGGTTTGTTGTAGGCTTTACAGTTTCTTTGTCGTTTGTTTCTTTTGCAGTTTTATGGACTATTTTTGTAATTGCTCTGTCCTTCATTTTGTATTCACTGAATAATAATGGGATTCACTTTATAATTTATAAAAAGATTTAAAAATATTTCCATATCATTTCACCTTTTATATCTTCTTTCGTTGTCGGTGTGACTCTTCTTTGCTACAACGACTTTAATGCAATTGTATTTTCTCATGCTCACAAATAGCTTCATATGGGTCGCTGCTATTATTTATTCTGTTATGTTAAAATTCACTTTCACTATGAATTCATTGTTTTAAAGGAACGTTAGCCTGAAAAAAGCAAATGGTGAGTAGGGAACCCAAGAGTATCAAATTAAAAAAAAATTTACAAAAAAAAGCCATGATATTTGATCCACTTGTAGGGCTTCATATGCGCCCATTTTTTTCTAATAGAGTTTACTACACGGGTACGTATAGAGATCAGGGCCATTACAAATTAAATTTTCATCCTGTACAGATGGATGGACACACAAACTCCCGTGCACATATAAAGAATGTTGTGTTTGCCTAAGGACAGTTATTGAAATGATGGAACCCCAAAACGGCAATAGTTCAAATAGTCACACAGCATAGTTTAAATTCACAACAGGGCCTAACAGAATTTACCTTAAGGCTAAATGTTCATTTCATGTAGGAAGATATTAAATAGAGTTGTGGCGCAGAGAAACTATGCGCATTGGAAGCAAAACCTGCTAGGGAAAACACAACTAAGCTTGAAGTTGTAAAAAAACGCAGAATTGCTGCTGTACATTGCTTTGTCATAGGAAGGAATTAGTATATTATTGCATAATTTTCTCTTAAGTTTGAAGTAGTGCATAAATTGTCGGCAAGAAACATGGTTGTTGTTGTTGTTGTAACAGCTAGAGGAAGTAGCTGGGGTGATAATGCTTTATACCGATTTTTCGATTTAGTGGCACTTCGGCGATCATTGTTGTCAACTCTATTTCGTTCCTTTGTAGATAACAAGGTTTGTGTCAAGGATTGTTAGGTGTTATTCTAGTGAGTTTTAACCGCAAAATTCCACCAAAGATGGCGTCAGCTGGTTTTGTTGATTTATTTGCTATGTTAATAAATCATTTCCATTTTCCTAGGTCCTTGCGTAATTTTGATTTTTGTAGTGGAAGCATCTAGGATGAGTTTTGTTGGCTAGAGAAGTATTTGAAAAGTAATTTGATATCGATGTTGATTTGGCTAGTGCCCCGGCCGGGATTCGGATTGCTAATCTACGTCGCTTCCACTGAGCTATCGAATGTCACAGAAACATGGTAGTGAGTGCCACTAAAGTCCTGAAAAAAAAATATCCATAAGGCAACGTGGATATCCCCTGATCAACTGACAAGAAACCAAACTGATCACGATGTACTCGATGGAAAGCATGTCTCAGGAGTTACGGATGTGCGTCTGATGACATTCAGCAGGAAAGACGGATATTGCTTTATCGTCTTAAAACTTCTATTTCCTCGATTTATTTATTGCTTTGAACCTTTTTAGTGTTCATCTAAAAGTTAAAAGAACAAATTGCGTAGGCTATGGCAAGGCGAGTTAAGAAAAGCAATCCAACATAATTGACGCCGTTTGTTTAAGCCTCAGCGGCTTTCCTACCCCAAAAAGTAACAGAATGTTTTATAAGTTAATAAATCATTCATGCTTAAACACTTGGCTCGTGGCGACAAAGGTAATTGTATAAATGTTTGGACGCCGAAATGTCAAGCAGCACATCACGAAATATTTTTTTTTTCAAAAGTTCCTTACTTTCCACAATCTTGCAGCATGTTATGAAGTGTTAGTTTATATAACAAGGTCTGTGATTTTTTTTAAATAAATGATGATCTCCGTCACAACGTAAACGAAGTATGCGATAATGGAATCATTGCGAGTACCATAAAAGTCATTCCTGTGATGTTTCTTGTCATTAACAATTCATTAATCTTGCGGACAATTCAACAGTATAGGTAAGCTAAATCGGCAGACTTCCACCCGCAGCTAATGATATTTATTTTATCATTACCCTTTGGCTTTATATCTTTTGACACGAGAACAAGCAAGAAAGTTTTAGTCATGTAAACCGACTCACATATTACCTCACCATCAGTAAAAACATAAAATTTGCTTAGCAAAATACAGCATTTTGGCACTATTGCATTGGGGGTATTGATACTTACATTGGTATGGGAAACTTATCGTGCGTACCAGTCGGAGAGACAGACATGGCCACGCCCCTTCTAGTATATGGGTATTTCCACAGAAATGTCGACCGGGATCGAAAAATTAAAAGTTGAAAAAACATTTTTTTTATTGGTATTATTAAGGACAAATACTTAAATTTTATTAAATTCAAATGTCCAAAGCTTATCTTATTTTCCGTGTTGATTTAACGGACTGCAAAATTGAATTTTTGTTCAGGTACCTTCCATACAAATGTACCACTCCGCCCAAATCGAGTAATAATATCAATATACCCAACGAGTTCGTGCCCAAATTCTGTATTTAGGAAAATTAAAGAAGGATAAGGTTTTGAATAAAGAAAACTGAAAGTCTAGCCACGTTCCCTCAGGTATCTCCCATACAAATGTACCACTCCGCCCACTTTAGAAATCGAGTAATAATATCAATATACCCAACGCATTCGTGTCCAATTTCTGTATTTAGGGAAGCTAAGCCAGGATAAAGTTTTGAGGGAAAAATCTGTAAGTCAAGCCACGGCCGTTCTGGTACCTCGCATACAAATGTAGCATTCCGCCAACTTTATATAATATCAACATACTAGAAAATTTTATGTTTTACTGAATGTGAGGCTATATGTAAGTCGGTTTTCCCGAATGAAACTTTCTTATTGGTTTTGAATACACAACGAAGACATGTACCGAGCTCTTTGGACACAAATGGAATATGTCTTAGTGTAAAGTAGTCCACCAACATAAGAATGGTAGCCACATATAACTTTAAAAAAAACTTATTTTCCCTTTACACTTCATGAATGAGGTATGGGATAGCTTCTCGCGTTGTTGTGCCGATTGGTTCGACGCTTAGACTGCGACGTTGCTGACGACAATGATCGAGGGGGCCGGCAATGAAAGAAAAATGTAGATGACTGTAGCCGGGAATCCCACATGGTCGTCTCGTTTTCTAACCATTATATGGGCGTGGCATTAAAACTGAGAAATTGCAGTTTTGGCTCAATGCGTCGTGTTAGAATCATGAGATTTAGTGTCTTAGATAATAATAATATAATGAATTTTGGTTTTTCGGCAAAAATGGACATTGCATTAAATCAGAGAAATTATATAATTTGGTGTGCGTTGTCCCCTAATGTAGAATACTTTAGCTAATTAGGGATATATGAATATCTAAATTGGTGGAAGAAGAAATGGGTGTGACACTTAATCAGACTACGAGTAAAAAGCATTTATAAATTACATAAGGATCACGAGTCTGTAATTACATTTTGACAAATATTGGTAAATTTTTATAATGTTCAGTGAAGGTTTACTCGAGTCATTAAGCCGGACAGACGGAAATTGCTCTATCGTCTTAAAAAATCTTAAACTTTGACTCCCAAACTTTTTTGTAGCTTTAAACCTTTTTAATGTTCTTCTACAAGAACAAAAGAAAGAAAATTGCGTAGGCTATGGCAAGGCGAGTTAAGGAAAGCAATCCAACATAATTGACGCCTTTTGTTTAAGCCTCAGCGACTATCCTATCCCAAAAAGTAACAAAATGTTCTATACGTTAATAAATCATTCATGCTTAAAAACTTGGTTCGTGGCAACAAAGACAATTGTATAAATGTTTGGACGCAAAAATATCCAACAGCAAATCACGAAAAAAGAAATTGTGAAAAAAGTTCCTCACTTTCAACAATCTTGCAGCATGTTAGTTATGAAGTGTTAGCTTATACAACAAGACGTGTGAATTTTTTTTCTTACAGTCAGCATATAAATAAAAATTTTGATCCCGGCCACAAAATAAAAAGGAGGTATTAAAATGGAGTCATTGCGTGTACCATATAAGTTATTCCTGTGATGTTTCTTGGAATATGTCTTAGGGTAAACTAGTCCCCGAACATAAAAATCGAAGCCACATATACACTTTTCATATTTTACATCTGTAGCCTAAATGTACTAAATTCTTTAAAGTTCTTTAAACTTAGTGTAAGTACATTATTGGGAAGGCTGACGTAGCCAGTTCTGGGCCACGCTATGCGCTCTTCGCCCTCTAATTGAAAATAAATATTCCTACCGTATATTCATATGTGTAATGCTAAGTACTATCGGTGTATTAACCCTTATCCTGTACTTAAAAAAAATTACGTATACTGTATTTATGGGTCAATTTTGCCCAATACATATTTATATGAATATTTAAATTTTTTGAAATACTTCGACCGTTTTTAAAAGATATAATGGTATTACAATGATTTTTGCACACAAATTTTGCACATTTGGAACATTTTCTGAGTATTTAGTACTTTTTGAACATTTGGGATATACATAGCAACGGTCGGTTTTAAGGTTTGTATTTTGCAGTTCACTTGTTGCAGCAGGATTTAAACATTAAAGATCAAATTTAAGCCAAACAAATAATTGTCAGAAAATTTCACGAATCAGTTTTCAGTACGTCCAAAGTTATAAGAACTCAAAAACGGTTTAGGCAATTTTGACCCATTAATACAGGATAAGGGCTAAATTTAATTTGTCACCAGTAAATACTGACCAAAAATAATAATTTTGTAGTCCATTTTTTGTCGGTCTAGGGCTAAAACTATATTTTTCACGCCCACTTATCGAAAATAAAAATTTTGTCTACACCTTTATATCTGTAGTGCCAAATACCATCTGTGCATTGAATTTTGATACTTTAAGGATAAAAAATACATTTGCCACGCCAATTCCACCCAATGACCAATATAAAAGGGGTCTGTATATTCATATCACCTGAAGTGCCAAATATTTTATGTGCATCGAAATTTTTTCTTATGACGAAACAAACCTACATTTTAAATTTCACTTAAATTGGTCCATTCAGTAAAATTTTTCGGTATATATATACACCAGCGCCATTTACCGAAACCATATGTACATACAATATTTTCTCATGATAAAATAAATATATATCCTGAATTTCAGGTAAATTGGTCCATACGTTCAGCACAAAGATGTTTAACATACTGGGTTTGAGTAAAATCGGACCATCAATATAAATTTTCGAAATCAGTTCATTCCATGGCCACATACCGGGCCTATAAATATAACAACTTTGTTCTAATGATCAAACAAACATACATTCTGAATTTCAAACTTTCGGTATAAATCCACTCCAGCGCCACTTACCAAACATACATTCAGAATTTCAGTTAAATTGGTCCATGCATTTAAATTTTAGATATAAATCCACCCAAGCGCCACCTAGCGGTAACTATTCTCATATCTACCAACTATACACGACTTACTTAACCAACTTAGAGGAATATCTAAGTATCTATCGAATTGTAGGATATTTCTGCTCTACTTCAAAATTATGTGTAAAGTAAGCACAAATGATCCCCTACCTATGTTCTTAGGATATGCCAATGTTCCAATCTTCAGTGATTCACCCAAATTCAAAGTATTACAAAATAGGTATTTATGTTTCCTTTAACAACATATATGTTAGGCAAACTCTTTTTGTTTTGTTGGATACCAATTGCCAAATATTTACACATGTAGGTACATATCAACCATATGTAAGCCATGTAAGGTTTGTTTATATTTTTAATGTGCATCTCCCTATTGGTGTTGTCTACCAAAAGGCTCGAACTCGAAAAGTGTAACTTATGTCCTTAACATATATATATTTACCAGACCTATTGTGGACATCATGCGGATAGATATAAAACTTCCACCTGCTAGTTTAACTTTCGCCACATCAATTGATATAATAAAGAAAAAAACGGAAACATGTTATCGCAATTTGTTTTGTAAACCCTTTGTATAATTACGAATTGCATTAGGAAATTTAATGATCGGAATACATGTGTGTCATTACTTCATTAAGTTGTGTTTCTAAACAAAGATTATTTCTAATTTAGCATTTTTAGCTTTTCTTAAATTTTATGTGTGCACATTTTATTTTCTTAGGTTATTCATATATTTAAAAATATTTAGTAAAAATGTATTTCTTAAAAACTATCATACCACTGATGGCTCTTTTTTCTCACAATAGAAAATCAGGTAGCCGAGGGGAAGCTGCGCACAGTCACATTCTGTCTCACATAACTGTATACATATATGTCGCAATCTTCAAATGCATTTCTGGTATTTTCATTGCTTTCACTTTTGACACACATTCTATTCGGATGAAATTTCTAGATATTTTTTTTTTTGTTATTTTATTATTCCTTTTTTATCTCTATTTCCAACTTGGCCATTGACATCATGTGTACACACAAACTCATTGTTAGTTTCTTTGTTCTCCCCAACAACATTGCGTCAGAAAAAATATGATAATCCTTTAGTATTCCATTTGGTTTTGTGGTTCGAGAGGACAATTGCACAATAGCACTCTAATACTTAGAGATATTCCATTTGTGGCTTGCTAATACTAATCTTTAACTTAAGCTCTACGTTGCACATTAAATATCCAAGATGATGAATATTTATAATTTAAAAGAAATCCAGGAATATTTAAATATTTATCATCTTCACTTCATACCAATTATCCTGTGTGTACCATTAAAGGGACACATTGAATAAGGTAATTAAAAAAAAACATAGCAACGCCGCCTATCATTTCAATAATCGCTTTAACAATCCGTCAATACAAAACAAGCGAAACCAACCAACTGATGCCATTCATTACAACTGCAGCTGCATTATGAGAAGACGCGAACTCTCTGCGTGACGAAGGAGTAGGCATGGAGCCCAATACTCGTTATTTATTAAAGGCATAACATATCTGGCATTCACTGGCAATAACTTTAATAGCAGAGACAATTTAATTCATATACGACATCACACTGACTTGAAATAAGGAACACGCGTTGTGCGTACATGTATTCTTCAATTCTATAATGAACTGAAACCAATCTTGTAAACTACAAATCGTCACCCAAATAGATTCGTTGTGTGAGACAATGGAATCCAGCGACCAAAATATAGCATCAACACAGATGATGTTAACCCACTAAAATATGTGAACATAATTTACCACAACGAGTGGGGCATGCGCCACAACAAATTTGCTACAGTTCTCTCGATTGATGTGGATATGTTAACATATTGTGGAACACTGTTACTGTTAATGGCAAAGATAAATGTAACACTGTGGAACTAAAATCGAAATCTGTGTACCATGACACTTGAATACGGTAACACAACATGATTGATCTACTGGTTGAGAAATCTCTTGCACTAACATTTCTTTTTATGGAATATAAACATAACATTGCTTTAGCTCTGTACGGCTGCATTTTTTGCTATTATGGCCTACGATGCCATGTAGCAGTTGCGTGAGGGGTTTACTTATTTTCACTAAAAATTTAATATGTATTTAATTATGTGTTGTACTAAGTTCTACTTAAGTTATGTTTCAAGAGGTTTATAAATTTTGAACATATGTGCTTCGAAGTATTTTTTTACGAAGAACTAAGTGGCATTGCATTGAGGGTATGCCAAAGATTGTGTTTAATTGGTGTCATTACACGCACCGTTAAAAATAAAGTACTTTCCAAGGAAACCATTCCTAAGCAATGTTCATAGATAAAAGTTACATATTTCTAAAACATCAACAAACAAATTGATATTTTTAGTATAGCAATTGTATACATTTATAATCTCTTAGTAACAAAAACTGCAGCCAATGGCAACGAGTGTGGTGACGGAACCATATAATAAGAAGAGGTAGGAGATGAAATACCTCTTCAGGCGAAAAAAAAAACATCTATGGAAGGAAAGAGAGAGTCAGTATATCGAAAATTACAGGGACAGAAGTGAAGCCTGAAAGTTCTTTCTTTCAAAAGGTCAAGAGCAAAGCTTTTGGAATAAGAATACCCTCCTGTGTGAATAGAGATCTAGAAATCTGGTCACGGACACGCAGAATGTGCTGCAAATCGTACACAAAGTTCTGTCTATTGTGTTATGTGTAATACTATAGCCCATCAGAGCGAATCTGATTACAATTTACACCTACTACCTGTTTATCGATTACAAAGCTGCATTCGGCAGTCCGATATGACAGAGACTATTAGATGCTATGGCTGAGTTTGGTATCCCCGCGAAGCTAAGACGACTGTGCGCGATAATACGGACTGACACGAAGTCTTCAGCGAAAATAGGCAAAATTCAGACAGTGTGGCTTGGTCGTTCTTGATTGTTGTTGTTGTTGTAGCAGTCTTGTGTATGTGTCTTGCTGCCCAAAACATTAGGTGTTATTTGGTTCGCCTTTTGTTGTATTTCCTGCTCTGTTTGTTTCCAGGTTAAGGAATGTGGGTAATTCCACTGGGTGGGTCCAAAAAGACCTGGGAGCAAGCTAAGTCAGTTTGGCAGGGCAGTTGAAAAGGTGTAGTGTGTCGTGTGGTCCCTAGTTGCAAGCGGGACATGTATCTGACGTATTGCCATTAATTCTTTCCCAGTACGAATTAAGGAGGCTACACCAGCCATATCTTAGTTGGACCGAAACAACTTTTGTCTGCGCGGTAATTCCTCTTCCTCCGAAGCCACTGATGGAAGGTGTTCCCCGAGCACGACATTAGCTCTATAAATGTTAACGGCTTCGACGACTGCGTCCGAGTGAATGTCTGCTAAGCCTACCTAAAAAGCTCTTTGATCTAGAGGCTCTGTCTTGTAAAGTTGGACTTCGCGCTCTAGAAAATGTCTTTGGTACTGACGTGAGAATAGAAATAGCCCTGTATTATTTTCCTCATACTCACATCTTTGTCAGGTTTTAGTAGCGGGATCAGTCAAGTACTCGACTCCCGGTATGTCCAACTGCTTCTGCATCAACATGGATATTCCGTCAGGGAATAACGCTTTGGATAACTTTGCGGAGAGCATGAATGCGACACATTACTCTCCTTTTCGCCATATTACTCTCGGGGTGCTCAATGAATTGCCGCTTAAAAAAACACGCGCGCCTCTTTGAGTCAGTCACAGTATTAGTAAATGTGATTACTGTCCGGTCTTCTCTCCTGCCAGGATTCGAGACAGACTTAACCGTTACCCACAATTTACCGATACCGGAACTTAGGTTGGGACCGGCCGTAGCATAGCACGCGACCATGCCAGAGATAGCAGGTTCAAACCTGGCTCCAGCCATCTAAAAAAAAAAAAATTGTTCTTTCATTGTCGGCTCCCCTCAAATGTTGTTGACGGCAACTTCGCAGTATTAAGTGTCTAGTAAGAGCTTCTCAAACAGTGACGTTCGCATTCGTCGATAAACAAGTAGGTGCCGTTAGTTGTGAATCTAAAAATAGGAAGCGTGTTAATTCACAACAACGCGAGAAGCTATCCCGTACCTCATACATGGGGTGCAAAGGGAAATTAAGTAAGTAAGTAAGAAACTTAAGTTGCATTGCTTCAAATGATCTAGCCATAAATTCCGCTTAAATTCGTCGATCATCTTACTGATTTCTAGATTCAGTTCTCTGATGCTAGAATCAGCAGGGTAAGAACTACGAATTTCATCACGCTCGTCTGCAAGTCCGGTAGCATCTGCTGGGAAGTTAGGTCGTATTTCGGGTATTCAACTAACAGGGATAAAGCGAGCGGCAGCTGCGTGTATGATGTCTCGGAATTTCAGCTTAGTCACCCGAACATCTAAGGGAGTGGTTATTTTATTGAGGTTGCGGTTCCAGTCTGCTTTCCTCTGCTTAAGGAAAGTACGGCGTCCAAAAATGATAAAATCGGCTGGTCTATCAATGGAGAGGATAATGGGAAGGTGGTCTAATCCAAGCGAAAAGACGGGCTGCCAGGTAACGTCATTAATCAGACCCGGCGACACCAGTTATCCGTGTGGGAGCGTCCTCATTCGCTGAGCTAAACGTAGAGCCATCAGCCAAAGGTTTGCCTCTCTGATTATTGGCTAGGAGAGAATGTCAAAGCTCGTAATGGGCATTAAAGTCTCCTAAGACCACACGGTTATTGCACTGAAGTAACGGACTAATTCCCGGCATATAACGCGAAGAACAGCTACCAATCGGCGGTATATATACGTTGTACAGCTCTATCTCGGCAGTCCCGGACTCAACTGCTACCCCCATACAAGCTCAGGCGAGATATGTCTGGACTGCAAAGAATGGTGCAATATGAAAGCAAGTTTCCCACCTCCACTTCTGGTGCGATTCTTACGTAGCACATTGAAACCCTGACAACTGTGCCAGCAGCAGGTGTCAGTCAGCTTTGTCTCCTGGATCGCATGACCTTGATGTTTCTCCGATTGATGAAGTCTACGATATCGTTGATTTTGCCACGGAGACCATTGCAATTAAATTGCAAAAAGAATGCACGTTCAGGGGTTGGTACAGCAATATGTTGCGTTAGTTGTGGTATTGAATGCTGTGTTTGTTGGTATTACTGTGAGGGAGATTGCGGTGGTGCCCCGTATACCGAAGATGTTGATGACGTAATAGATGAGGGCGACGACGAAGATGAAGACGTCTACGACTCTTGGGACATACTGCAGAATACGAAGGCATAGCAGACTGCAAAATATTCCGGGCGATACTCCCTGAGGTGGTTGAGAACAGAGCAAACTCTGAAGTGCACCCACTCCATATATCGGTTACACCTTACCGATGTTGAAAGTTGACGGATGAGTTTTTTGCAGACGGAGCAGAAATATTGTGTTGATCCGGGATTTTGTTCTGTCCCTGCACGGACCAAAAGAATACGGAACGCGCTACTCCCAAGCCGCAAAAATGGACGACATAAAAGGACACATAGAACTGAGGTGGCCGTCCCTGTCGGAAGAATTGCTACCTCGGGTAAATCAGGTACATAGAACTGGCTGTCGTGGGATGATCGTGCTGAAGGCTGCAGCAAACACAACTTGCACTATCATTAATAAAATGCACATGCTGTTCGCGTTTATCGATGATATAGAAATTAAGATGATTAGTAATAAATCAACTAAGTCCGTTTTGGTAGCTGCTTACCAGAATACCGTTTCTTTTGAGCTTTTTACATAAACTGATTATTCTAAGTTTCCAAAAATACTTAAGACTACTTATCTCTTATGTCGAATACTAGTACTCCGTTTTGGAATTCGCCGACATAGCGCCTCGTGTGCAGCATTGTATTTCATCGAGCATTCATTGGTTCATTGCCTCACATATGCCGTGGCTCAGGTGTGGCGTTATGTTTCACCAGACATCCGTTGGTTATTTGTCCCACATAACTTCAGCGTTTCCGTTGGCTAACGTATTGTTTGCTGACATTGCAGTCTGTCATTTGTCGTTGGTGAAGTTATTAGGGTGGCATGTTATTATACTTTTTATGTTTGCAGATTAGTGACTGTGTTAACTTCGATATCATTGCCGAGGTCTGCGTAATGTTACTGCGGCCGT
The DNA here is from genome assembly GCA_964034835.1 of Muscina levida. Taxonomy (NCBI): domain Eukaryota; kingdom Metazoa; phylum Arthropoda; class Insecta; order Diptera; family Muscidae; genus Muscina; species Muscina levida. Next base: position 54,990,174 of record OZ035882.1, read on the forward strand.
GTCAAGCCTTTAGAAGTAGTGGGTAGAAGTTGTTCTGATGATAAATGATGTCAAAATCAAGTTGCGAGTATTGGTCGCAATTGGCAAGTATTGATCGCAAAACGCTGCTATCATGCGCTAAGCAAACGATTTAACGACCTAGCCCTCTCTGGACGACTAAAGATTCAACTCTATCAGACACTGTTCCTACCTTTCATGCTCCACAGCGCAGAAACCTTGGTAATGACACAAGTGGATCAATCTATTCTGGGGGTCTTCGAAAGAAAAATACTCTGCAAAATATTAACACCCATCATCGTTAATGGCGAGTACCGTCGACGAATTAACCATGAGCTGTATAACCACATCGACGTATTCAAGCGCATTCAATACACTAGCACGTACGATTATATGGAAATGCAACAGCTCGATAATAAAAGTGCTCCAACTCGGATGAAAATAGTCCAACTCGAAAAGTCCCAAGATAATGAACTCGATGGACGGCGCAGAAGTGGGCGACCAAAAGGTTTCTGGCAAATTTAATAGGTTTTTCTTATATCCAACTCTTTCCCTTACTTTAAGGAAAAAATATTTCAAACAAAAGGGAGAAGGAAAAAGATAAAGATTAATATTTAAATTGTATGATTTTAAAATATTAATTTTAAAATCGGTTCATTTCTTGAGATAATCTGTGACAAACTTTTTAATAAAATCAATTTGATAAATGGTATTTATATCGACCGGACGTGGCATAGTGGTTAGAACACGCGACTACCATGCGGAGAGCCGTGGTTCGAATCCCGGCTCCAGTCATCTACTTTTTTCTTTTATTGCCGGCCTCCTCGATGTTGTCGACAGCAACTTCGCAGTATAAGTGTCGAGTCAATCGGCATGTCTGGTATAACTTCTTAAACACTGACGTTCGCATTCGTCGATAATCAAGTAGGTGCCGTTTGTTGTGAATCTAAAATAGAAAGCGTGTTAATTCACAACAAGACGAGAAGCTATCCCACACCTTATTCATGGGGTTTAAAGGGAAATTAAGTAAGTTATAGATAGAATAAAAATAATAATAATAATTTCAATAGATTTGCAGATTAGAGTACATTACTAGCTGCCAATGGCTTGCCGTTTCTCGGAAATGGAAAATAATGGAGTAAATAATCCAAAGTTAGGAGAAAATATTTCGTTTCAACATATTGTCACAATGCAAAAAAAAACAATCCAAACTTTTTTTTTAATTTTTTTATATCAACATTTTTTTTCCTACGGAATTAATCTGTTCAAAGGCAAAATTATAATTATATCAAAACTATACAAATTCAAGTTTCTTAATACACTACAATTTTGTATATGTTTTAAATTTGTGGTAAGTGGTTATACGGTAGTCTAAAATGTCGTTTAAATACTTAAACCAACAAGTTGTAACGTTAAACGTAATTAAAACTAAAAAAAAATCTATGAAAAAAACTTTCACTAATTGCTTTAATTTTAAGGTTACACAGCAAAATAACACCTCTTTCCCCATTAATACTGCAGTAATTATGCGACATTTTCTTGCGGGCATAGGGCACATAAAACAAACAATTCAAGGGCCAGGGTTAAACAACATTTAAACCACTTTAAAATTGTTATCTTAACGCATAACCGCGGGGGCTATACAACGTGTTGTGCTGCCAAGAGCCAAAAATAAATTATTGCAACGCAATACATATACATACAAATATTGTAATGTCCAAACTCAAATTTTTTGTTTATCCAATGGATAACATATATCTATGTACATTGACCAGCTTACAGACTGGGTGTTTTTGTTGAACACAGGTTGTAGGGGAAGGAGGTATTAAAGTTAAGTACATTTTTAGAAGAAAGAAGACTGGGAGCCATTGATAAGCTAGCTAGCAGTCGGGCGGGGGGTTCGGGTCTACTTTAGACTAACAAACCTTACAACCTAGGACATAAAGAAAATTATTATAGACTCCCTTTTTGTTAACTCAAAAAAAAACATAAAAACTCTATTGACACTATAACTACGAAATGGACCAGATTTTGACCATAAAATTAATAAAAATGCCCTGCAATGGTCAAACTTTAAAGAATACTACAAAAAACTCAGTAATCGGTTATGATTTGAAAGATTCCCAGATGACTTTGGAATCTTTAGCCTCTTTACCCTTTCCCTCCATGATCTTAATGGCTATCTTGTATTTAAGATCCCAAATTTGGTAAACCCTGTCTCTAAATCTCCACCATTATTAATTTACTCTTTACAGAGTCATTTTCATAAATATATTCATTTTATTTCAATACTTCAGGTATTAGTATTAATTAGAGTAATATCAAAATTAGGGTTCACATATTTATGTTTTCTTAATTATTGATTTATAAAGTGAAGAAAAAAGTGTAAAAATATAGATATTAACGAAATATTTTATAAAAATTCAAATGCTAAGACTATTGCATGTGATTTTGGAGAATAATATTAAGTGTCAGAAAATTTTATGAATTTTGAAATTGGAAAGTATTTACAACCAGATATTTATAGAACTTAAGTAGAAAATATGATGATAATTCAGCATTTTTGTTTTGTTTTCGTATAAAAGTAAGAAAATAGTTTTTAGATATGATTTTATGATGTAAATACTTTTAAATGTATTTTGGTATTATGAAGAATCAGATAAGTCAACACAATTTATATTATACATTTTGGAATTTAACCTTTTTTATATTATCATTTGCAAAATTTAGATTTAGAAAGTTACTTAATTAAGAATCACTCACCCAATTGTTTGTAAGATTTTATTTTACGCAGAGCTGGTCGTCGAGGCCTCGTTGATCATTCTGGTACTTGCTAGCTATTAAAATAAATGAAAATAATCGTAAATTTTGCACATGACTACTAAAATATTAACTTATCTGGATCGATATACCATGACTTATTTTAATTTTAATATTTTGATAAAATTGTGGCCGATTATATTCACTGAGCCAGTAGCTTTATGATTATATTTAAAATGGCCGTGGGAGTTGCATTTTCGTTCGTTCTGGTTATGAAGATGATGTAAAGTAGTATTTTGGTTAGAGACTCAAATAACACAAATTGGCCGTCTTTCCATCCAATGTTGCATAACTTGAAAACAGGGTCTTGACACTCGCTCTGTTCTGTTTAGATGGTTGTTTAAATTGTCTGTTTAATGGTTTGGACCGGAACTATAAAACATGGTTTATGTCATCATGGGGCCTTGTCGTAGAACTCGAATATTCTATGGACCGTCTTCGCTATGGCTTAAATAGTGCTCGTGAAAAATAGTTTTTTAGGATCGCCACCCAAAAATGATGCCTCGTTTCCGTGACAACCCAGGGAATACACGGAAACGAGGTTACAAGACATAGTTTCTTGGAGTTTGCCTAAATCCAAATTATAATTACTTTTCCGAATTTGATACCATTTAATCATATAATTACCTCGATTAATAATTGTTTGATTGTGGGAATGGATTAATATGAGCCGATTAAAGTCACGTCTGTGTTGAAGACGGATTGATGGAGCCTCTATGCTAATTTTGTAGCCATAAAAAAAAACAATGAGTTTCAGTAAAAAAAATATTTTTAGCCAAATTCACCTAGTTCTTCGCACTTTATTTTAATGCAATCAAAATTAATTAAAACTGATAAAAAATATCACTTGATTGCCGGAATAAATATGGATTAAACTTAATTAAACTTCCTTGATTTTGAGACCTTATTTCACTTTATTAACTTATACACTTTTCCGCAATAAGTACTAACTCTTTCAACTCCAGAATTCAAAAGAATTTACAAAGTTATTACCGACAGCACCTAAGCACGGTTGGGAACAGATTTCACTGCTCTGAGTGTTTTCGCCGATTAACAAATGATCATTAGCTTTGCCCTTTACCTTTGCCCCTTACCTTTGCCCTGATCTAAAAATAGAATTCTAGTACAGCGATGGATTGGTATTGACCAAATGTGATACTGTGATACTCTCACTCTCTGTTTTAAAATAGAACTCTCGTACAGCGAAAGCTTCTTATTGGCCAATTGTGAAGATCATTACTCTCACAATCTCATTAACATTAACTGGTTTTGGGAGCAAAAGCAATTGATGACAATTATGAAGACACTTCAGACCAGTTCTATAAATAGATTTACGATGCTTGTGTTACGATTAAACACAATTGGTAAATAAAAAAATATAAAAAGTTTGGGCCATGACCGGGGTTGAACCTGCGATCACTGCAGTTTAACTCTACGTCGTATCCGCTGAGCTATCGAACAGATACTCTAATCTATGACATTATTACATTTTGTTTCGATCAGTTAAGCATAAGTTTGTTTTAAATATTTTTGTTACATCAATCAATCTGAAAGGTTGACCAAAAAAAATCGCATAGGCATAATGTTGGCTAACAGATGCCAGAAGCAAATACTTGGATTAAACAAAATATGGAATCTAAAGTATACATTTTTTTTGTCAGTACTTTTATTTTAATCTACAATCATTTATCACAAACCGGGTAATATTGATCACATTGATCACAATATTAACAGGAAATCTATCTTAGGGCCTCATATCTTTTGCGTGATATGTACCTGTAGAGTTTCCCTCCAGGTCTTCCAAGATATAATAGTGGTTCCCTACTTTTGATTTAACTCTGGCCTTAACAAAAACTGGAGCCAATTTAGCGTTAAATCGCTTCTCAGCATTGCTCTGAGCAAAATTTCTTCTGAATACGTGTTGACCGACAGTGTATGAGATAGGCCGCGTACGGAGATTGTACTGGTCTCGATTGGTAGTATAAGCTTGAGCTATGTTTTTTCGCAACTCCTTTCGCAGAAGTACCATTTGGCCTTCTCTGGGCAAAGGACATTTTGGTTCATCTAAAAGATGCAAATTTTTAAGCAGGTTATACGAACTTCCATGCGTCATCATATTCATTCCAAAGGTAGCATAATAGGGAGTACACTTTATTGATTGATGAACGGAGTTCCTTAACGCACAACTAATTGATGATATATTTTCATCCCACAGACGTTGATCCTTCTTTAAAAATGCTCTGATCGCCGCAATAATTGATCTATTAACCCTCTCAGAAGCATTTGCCTGAGGGGAATAGAGGGCTGTATATGTATGGGTAATGCCAAGGGTTGTAAATAATGAATTTAGTTGATTTGACTTAAATTGAGAGCCGTTATCACTCACAACGACTTCAGGAATGCCATAAATATGAAAAACATGTCTTAAGAGATAATCCTGAATGACATTGGCTGTGAATTTTTTCATTGGACACAACCAATGAAACTTTGTTAAGTGATCAAGCACTATTAAAAGTCCAATATAGCCATTCTTTGAACGGGGATATGGCCCAAGTATATCTATATATAGACGTTGAAAGGGTCTAATAGTATTAACGGGTTTCCCCATCTCGGGCCTGAGAGTAACGTTAGGAGCCTTTGTACACTTGCAGATTTCACAGTCACGTACATAATTTCGAATATCTGTAACCATTCCTGGCCAGTAGAAATTTCGTCGAATCAACTCCAAGGTTTTTGCCATCCCTCCATGAGCAGATATAGTAGAGTTATGGAAGCGATGTAACATAGAATGTCGTAAATTTTTCGGAATCCACAATTTCCATGCGTTTTCCTCTTGAAGCTTGTCTCCTGTATAATGTTCTGTACGAATATATACAAACTTATCAATTATTTTTAGATCCGGATATTTTGATGCGTTTTCTAAAATTTTAGCTTTCAAATCCTGATAGTCTAAATCTTGGAAGCACGGAGAATTTAGATCTACTTCCGGTTCAGATAGTTCTACACTTCCCACTTCCTCGCTAGTTATTCTTGATAAAGCATCCGGAACAATATGGTCTTTGCCCTTTCGGTGACTAATACTAAACTTAAATGGTTGAAGCTTAAACACCTATCGAGCTAACCTGCCGGTCAAATCAGGCTGTTTCATTAACCATAATAAGGACGAATGGTCAGTTATGATCTCGAACTCCTGCATTTCTATGTAACACCTAAATCTTTTAATGGCTTCTATTGCAGCTAGGCACTCTCTCTCCGTAACGCTATAGTTTCGTTGGGCAGTATTAAGCTTCTTTGACATATATGCTATGGGCTTTTCATTTCCATTGTCATCCAGCTGCACTAATACTGCCCCGATTCCATAGTCGGATGCGTCGCAATGCAAAAAGAATTTTTTTGTAAAGTCAGGGTTTGCTAACACAGGTGCGGTGGTTAGGCGTTTCTTTACCTCATCAAAAGCATCTTGAGCCTCGCGAGTCCAAATAAATTTTCTTTTGGTTGATAAGGTTTCGGTGATAGGAAACGTTAGTGTTGCGAAATTCTCAATGAAACGCCTATACCACCCCGCCAGTCCTAGAAATCCACGGACTTGTTTAATCGTTTTAGGCACGGGCCATTTTGAAATAGCTTCTACCTTTTCCAAATCCGTTTTGATGCCGCCGTTGCCGATGACATAACCTAGGTATTTCACCTGCGTTACGCAAAAGTGGCTTTTTTCAAAATTTAAAGTCAAGTTGGCCTTTCTAAATTCTTCGGCAATTCTTACTAAAACAGACACATGGCTATTAAATGTTTCAGACACAATTATAAGGTCGTCTAGATATCCGAAGACAGAATTTTTTAAATCGGGAGGTATGAGTTGGTCCATAAGCCGACACATTGTCTGCGGAGCCGTACACAGGCCAAAAGGCATAACAACAAATTGATACAAGGGACGTCCTGGCACAGTGAAAGCTGTCAATGGTTTCGCTTCTTCACTTAAACCTATTTGCCAGTACGCATCCTTGAGATCAAGCTTTGATATTATGTTTGCCTTTGGCAATCGTGAAAATATGCCCTCAATACTGGGTAAAGGGTAAGCATCTTGTTTGGTGACCTGATTTAGTTTGCGAGCATCTAGGCATAGACGCACTTTGTGAGGCTTTACCACTAATCGCATTGGCGAGCTCCAGGGCGATGAAGAAGGTTCGATGACACCTAAGGCCAACATGCGGTCAATTTCCGCGAACATGAGCTTTTCTACGGCAGGTGACACAGGATAGAACCGCTGTTTAATTGGCTTAACCTTTTCCACCTCAATGTCATGCGAAATGAGGCTTGTTCTACCTAGTCCTTGCTTAGAAAAATCTGGAAATAGCTCGATGATAGCCTGTAGCTGCTTGTTTTGTGAAGGTGTAAGAGGATATTTCTCATTTTCAGAAGCTGTTAAATGATCAGGGGAGTGCAGTGTATCTACGGAAGACAAATGAGAGAAGCTCGTAACTATTTGAAGGTGATCGGTTAAGTCAGAGACAATAGCTGTATCAAAAATATTTGAGGCAAGATTGAAGGCTTTCCAAAAATCAAGGCCAAGGATTAATCTTTGGGCGATAGAAGGAACGATAAGTAATTTTAAAGGATGTATTTCATTACGAAATGACACTTCCACTTCTAAATAACCAAGAGTTTTCTGTGATTGGCCATCAGCTGTTTTGACGTAAGTTTTCGCTGAGATAAAATTAGGAGAATCTGAAAAATCGTACAAAGCCAACGTTGACCCAATACATGAGACATTTGCCCCAGTATCGAGTAAGCCGTACTCACAAAAGTTTAAAAATTTTACCTGAGCGTAATATCGTTTGTCCTTGGAATTATTAATAATTCCTGAAATCACGTATTTCGAAGCGTTTTTCCTTAACTTAAAATATTGTCTGAGACGTATTGTGGATCTTTTCGGCCGTATTGTCTGTCGTTCAATACTGTTTACTGAAAATATTTTATCACGCCGGACCATATACTCTATATATTTTTCATGATATGGTTTGATTGGATACAATACTCTTTCAATTGGTTCTTTTAAAGAAGAATCACGTTTTAAAATGGAAATATTTTTTTGATTTAGATTACTTTTATTTTCTTCTAGTTTTGAAATATTTTTCTGAGGGCTATCATATTCATGTGTATCTAATTCTTTGGTACTAGTCGGATCATTATCGGAAGGTTTATGTAGTTTTTCGATAGCGTTACTCTCTATGGTTGTGTCGGGTTTGTGTGGGAGCGTTGAAAGTTTTTTGACATGGACAATTTCTTTTCAGCACATCGTGGGCATTGCGGTTTGTAAGTGTTTTTGGCACCACATCCATAACAAAACACTTTTCGTTCACTGAGGCAGTCGTCCCAAAAGTGACCAGACTCTTCACAATTCCAACAAATTTTAGGTGATGTTCTGTTCTGAGTAATTGCATCTACATGAACATCTGATTCAGTTTCAATTTCCAACTCTTCGCAATTTACTTCCGCTACGTTACGACGTAATTGAGCTTGATTCTGAATCGGTAGCTTGGTATTAGAAAACTACGAAATAATTCGTCTGATAGAAGTTTCTCCGCATTTGTACCAATTTTCTCAAGTGGGCAATAGAATAAACTGGCACATAGAGTAACTCATGCCGAATGTCGGGACGCAAATTTCTCACTAAAGTTTCTACGATTTCTGACTCATTCATTGGCTGTTCAAGTCGATCTAAAATCGAACAAATTGCATCATAGTATGACTCAAAAGATTCTCCCGGTTTCATTTTCCGGTTTCTCAAATCCTCTTTTATGTCAAAACTAGACCGCATATCCTTATATTGGTACTTCAAGGCAGCACAAAATTCGTTCCATTGTATGGAGTCCACCTGCTTGTGGTATCTCCAGAACCAGTGTAAAGCTTTACCGGAAAGCAAAACTTGTAAATTTTTACATATAATATCAAAGTTACCGTTTAGATGTTCGGTTGTCAAAGATTTAATTCGATATATGAACTCATCTACCGTGAGACCTTCATGAGACCCGTCAAATTTAACATTCCAGTTATGTATCAAGTATGTTATCTTTTCAGGTCGTATAGAATATTGGTTTTCTGATTGGTGAAAATTTGAATCAGCGTTGCTATTACTGCGAATATTAATATCAGGACGCTGTGAATGTAATCCTGAGGTTGGAACATTACCGTTAGAAAATGGTTGGTTTGGGGTAAAATTTTGATTAGGATTAGGTCTTAAATTCAGAGACTGAAACAATTGAGAAACGGTATTATTAATCATTTGACCGATTCGGTCATAATCAACAGCATGTACACTCAAATCTGGTTGTCCGGAGGCTACTAAATTATTATTAGAAACATTTTGAAATTGTTGGGTATTTGGCTGTTGACTGTGAATAGGTAAAGTCACTTCTGCCATGTCAATTGACTGACTAATATTCCGAGGGCTTAACTCTAAGCTCGTGTTCACATTTTCATTGAACAAATTCCTATTGTAACTTCTTGTATTTGAGCGGATACCCAAAGCTCCACGAGATTTTCCGCGTGTAGAAGGTCGTATTTTCTTTTGTGAGTTAGCTTGCGTGCCATTATCTATCGAAGTAAAAGATTGAGCAGTGTATTTCCGTAGATCAGAGAGATTGCAAGACAATTTACATGTTGGGCATACAGAAGACGTTGATAGAGATTGCTCTATGCAACTGCGATGAAAAATATCGTTACATTTGGCAATTATATAACACTCTTGAGTGTCTACAAGCATGTTTTCCTCGCATATTGAACAACGATTCTCGCAAACATTGGATGCCAAAGTTGGAGGCACTGTAGGTGGAATTGGAGGTGGAGTATGCGCTAATGCAAGAGCCATTTTACACCGTAATATCTTACTTACAATGTTTTATCGCAATTTAAACTTAATAATAGTTACTTTTTTCAAAATTGGAGCCAATATTTATCAACAAATTTTATGGAAAATTTCAAACTATTTATACTGTGGTGGATGATTTTAAAGACAGAGTTTAAATATTAACCGACTGACTGGAAAAATAACAAATTGGTCTATTGAACGGGGTACTTCCTTCTATTAACATGACTACATTAGCTAACTAGCATACGATAACTTTGCCTGTAACCAAAATAATTGGACTTTAAGATGCTTCTAGCTAAATTAAAGTAAATCCGAAATATTTTAGGATGCTATAAACCTCAGCTCAATGTTGTTGTGATGATATAAGTAAGAACCTGTTTTGAAAATTCAAGAAGTTGTTAATCAGTATTCCAAAGAGAAAGAAAAAGCTGACTGGATACTTTCTCGGTCAATTTACCCGCAAGCGCAGATGAATGAATATCCATAGAAGTCCAGACAGTATTTAATTCTGAATATAGTCCTAATAAAAAAACTTCAAAGAATTTCCAATATTTGAACTTTATTTTGGATTAAGATTTAAATAACAATTCGGGGTAAATACTGTTCAAAAAAGTTCAGCATTCAAGCCCCACGTTGGGCGCCATTTATTTATGTAATGTCCAAACTCAAATTTTTTGTTTATCCAATGGATAACATATATCTATGTACATTGACCCAGCTTACAGACTGGGTGTTTTTGTTGAACACAGGTTGTAGGGGAAGGAGGTATTAAAGTTAAGTACATTTTTAGAAGAAAGTAGACTGGGAGCCATTGATAAGCTAGCTAGCAGTCGGGCGGGGGGTTCGGGTCTACTTAGACTAACAAACCTTACAACCTAGGACATAAAGAAAATTATTATAGACTCCCTTTTTGTTAACTCTAAAAAAAACATAAAAACTCTATTGACACTATAACTACGAAATGGACCAGATTTTGACCATAAAATTAATAAAAATGCCCTGCAATGGTCAAACTTTAAAGAATACTACAAAAAACTCAGTAATCGGTTATGATTTGAAAGATTCCCAGATGACTTTGGAATCTTTAGCCTCTTTACCCTTTCCCTCCATGATCTTAATGGCTATCTTGTATTTAAGATCCCAAATTTGGTAAACCCTGTCTCTAAATCTCCACCATTATTAATTTACTCTTTACAGAGTCATTTTCATAAATATATTCATTTTATTTCAATTCTTCAGGTATTAGTATTAATTAGAGTAATATCAAAATTAGGGTTCACATATTTATGTTTTCTTAATTATTGATTTATAAAGTGAAGAAAAAAGTGTAAAAATATAGATATTAACGAAATATTTTATAAAAATTCAAATGCTAAGACTATTGCATGTGATTTTGGAGAATAATATTAAGTGTCAGAAAATTTTATGAATTTTGAAATTGGAAAGTATTTACAACCAGATATTTATAGAACTTAAGTAGAAAATATGATGATAATTCAGCATTTTTGTTTTGTTTTCGTATAAAAGTAAGAAAATAGTTTTTAGATATGATTTTATGATGTAAATACTTTTAAATGTATTTTGGTATTATGAAGAATCAGATAAGTCAACACAATTTATATTATACATTTTGGAATTTAACCTTTTTTATATTATCATTTGCAAAATTTAGATTTAGAAAGTTACTTAATTAAGAATCACTCACCCAATTGTTTGTAAGATTTTATTTTACGCAGAGCTGGTCGTCGAGGCCTCGTTGATCATTCTGGTACTTGCTAGCTATTAAAATAAATGAAAATAATCGTAAATTTTGCACATGACTACTAAAATATTAACTTATCTGGATCGATATACCATGACTTATTTTAATTTTAATATTTTGATAAAATTGTGGCCGATTATATTCACTGAGCCAGTAGCTTTATGATTATATTTAAAATGGCCGTGGGAGTTGCATTTTCGTTCGTTCTGGTTATGAAGATGATGTAAAGTAGTATTTTGGTTAGAGACTCAAATAACACAAATTGGCCGTCTTTCCATCCAATGTTGCATAACTTGAAAACAGGGTCTTGACACTCGCTTCTGTTCTGTTTTGATGGTTGTTTAAATTGTCTGTTTAATGGTTTGGACCGGAACTATAAAACATGGTTTATGTCATCATGGGGCCTTGTCGTAGAACTCGAATATTCTATGGACCGTCTTCGCTATGGCTTAAATAGTGCTCGTGAAAAATAGTTTTTTAGATCGCCACCAAAAATGATGCCTCGTTTCCGTGACAACCCAGGGAATACACGGAAACGAGGTTACAAGACATAGTTTCTTGGAGTTTGCCTAAATCCAAATTATAATTACTTTTCCGTATTTGATACCATTTAATCATATAATTACCTCGATTAATAATTGTTTGATTGTGGGAATGGATTAAATATGAGCCGATTAAAGTCACGTCTGTGTTTGAAGACGATTGATGGGAGCCTCTATGCTAATTTTGTAGCCATAAAAAAAAACAATGAGTTTCAGTAAAAAAAATATTTTTTAGCCAAAATTCACCTTAGTTCTTCGCACTTTATTTTAATGCAATCAAAATTAATTAAAACTGATAAAAAATATCACTTGATTGCCGGAATAAATATGGATTAAACTTAATTAAACTTCCTTGATTTTGAGACCTTATTTCACTTTATTAACTTATACACTTTTCCGCAATAAGTACTAACTCTTTCAACTCCAGAATTCAAAAGAATTTACAAAGTTATTACCGACAGCACCTAAGCACGGTTGGGAACAGATTTCACTGCTCTGAGTGTTTTCGCCGATTAACAAATGATCATTAGCTTTGCCCTTTACCTTTGCCCCTTACCTTTGCCCTGATCTAAAAATAGAATTCTAGTACAGCGATGGATTGGTATTGACCAAATGTGATACTGTGATACTCTCACTCTCTGTTTTAAAATAGAACTCTCGTACAGCGAAAGCTTCTTATTGGCCAATTGTGAAGATCATTACTCTCACAATCTCATTAACATTAACTGGTTTTGGGAGCAAAAGCAATTGATGACAATTATGAAGACACTTCAGACCAGTTCTATAAATAGATTTACGATGCTTGTGTTACGATTAAACACAATTGGTAAATAAAAAAATATAAAAAGTTTGGGCCATGACCGGGGTTGAACCTGCGATCACTGCAGTTTAACTCTACGTCGTATCCGCTGAGCTATCGAACAGATACTCTAATCTATGACATTATTACATTTTGTTTCGATCAGTTAAGCATAAGTTTGTTTTAAATATTTTTGTTACATCAATCAATCTGAAAGGTTGACCAAAAAAAATCGCATAGGCATAATGTTGGCTAACAGATGCCAGAAGCAAATACTTGGATTAAACAAAATATGGAATCTAAAGTATACATTTTTTTTGTCAGTACTTTTATTTTAATCTACAATCATTTATCACAATATATGTAATACTTAATGTACATAAATAGGAAAGCCAACGAAAATGTTGTCCAAAAAACACAATTGCGTTCTCTAATATAACATTTCCAATTATGAATGTTTTCAAAAGTTAACACACAACATCACACCGAGTAAGGAAAAGGTCGCATCATGCTCCCACGCTTCCGCTTCCTTTGTGGCATATCAAATTTAATAAATTTTGCAAAAAATGTTATGACATACCAAAAATGAACAAAAAAAAAAAGAAAGAAAAGAAAAAGTTGACAGAATTGTAAAAGCAACAAAGGAACGAAATGAAATGAAATTTATAATAAGAAGAATACATAATACATACATATAGTATAACATATTTTGCTATAACATAAAAACAAACGCTATGATGATAATAAATTAAATTACCCAGCACTCACTTATACACATACACTTAAACTGAACCGAGCTGCCACAGCACCGCATTTGCCGCCTCCTATGCTACGGCTTTCTAATAACTCATGTCAACATCTGTCATCAGCAACCAAAAAAAAAAAGAGACGAACGAAACAAAATAAAACAGCACACAAGAAAAAAAAGCGTAAAATAGTACAATAGAGCTATGACGTTGTCTTTCTGGGCGTCAAGCGAGAAAACTGTGACATCTTGTTTTAGAAGGCTTTTGTTGTTATCTTATTTACTGTGTCGATGCCAGCGTTCAAATATCCACTTAACAACTAGGACCTTCGCATTTCTACACATTATTCTCCGGGGGGTCGGCATATGACGGTGGCAGTGTTAACAAATCTACTTGTGATCTGTGGAGTCAATTTATTCATTTATCTATTTCCGTTTTAACAGATTGACAACTTCCAGAAAATGCGAAATTTTATTTCAGTTCAATTAGTGGTAATCCCTAGTGGCACATGTTAGGTATTGCGAGTGTAGTCCATAGAAATTATATGATTAATATGAAATGAAGGGACAACTTGATATATTGGTAGATAAATAAAATTCAAAATTTTACAATAAAAAGATGAAAACGTAGGGAAGCTAATAATTTCCTAGAAAATTATTCGATACATATATCAACTAGGGCCAGTGTAAATAAACATAGGTTATATAGGAAAAGTTCGTGTTGATAGGAAATTGTTAGGATAGGATTTTTGTTGGGAGCGAAATGCTTAATTACACCTGTCTCTAATGGCTGCTTTGATGAAAGACAAAAACCATGCCATGACTTACCATGTGTTCTACACGGCTAATGGAATCATAAATTCATAATCTCTGGATGGAGAAAAAGATAAAATTATGGTTTATACAGGTTGAATCAAAAGTCTTTCTACTGTCTAAATTACGGTAAAAAAAAGTAAGAATGTTTCAGTCGGGTATATCGACTTACGTATACCCTCTTACTTACTTACTTAAGTGGCCAATTACAATTTACGAAACGTAGTTCATAAATTTGAGGCCTGAAGTAATAAAGAATTCCACACGCTTCGGTCTTCTGCGTGTGTTCTCCAGTTAGTCCTACCAGATGATGGCACATCGCCTACCACTTGGTCCTTCCAACGGAGTTTGGGTCTCCCTGCTCTGCGCCGTCCTTCAGGTTCGCCTTCAAACACCTTTCTCGCTGGAGCATTTACATCCATCCTGGCAACATGTCCCAGCCATCGAAGTCGTTGGATTCTGACTCTTTTAGCTACGTCGATGTCGTGGTAAAGCTCATACAGCTCATGGTTCATCCGATGGCGAAACTGGCCTTCGACACAGATAGGTCCATATATTTTTCGGAGTACTTTTCTCTCGAATACTCCCAGGTTTTGTATGTCCGTTGTAGTAAGCACCCATGATTCGGCACCATACAACAGAACAGGTAAGATAAGCACCTGGTATAGCTGTTTCTTAGTATTCCGAGAGAAGGTGGTGTTACTAAAGTGCTGCCGAAGTCCGTAGAAACATCTATTGGCTAGCACTATTCTCCGTTTAATTTCTTGGCTGACATTATTCATCTTGTTGACGGAAGATCCGAGGTAGGTAAATTCGTCGACTACCTCAAAACAATAATTGTCAACGTTCACGGTGCGTCCCCATCGAGAGGACTCTTTGTTCGTCGAAATCATTATTTTTGTTTTGTCCTCGTTGACCGCTAAACCCATTTTTGCTGACTCCTTTTCTAGCGATGAGAAAACTGCAGTAACATCCCGCAGATTTCGGCCAATGATATCTATATCATCGGCGTAGGCTAGTGGCATGTGGCTTTTGTGGAATATGGTGCCAGACATGTTGATGCCAGCCTTTCTCATCACCTTCTCCATAACTATGTTAAATAGTGTACAGGACAGGCTATCGCCCTGCCTGAGACCTCTTTCCGTGTTGAATGGTTCAGACTGATCCTTACCAATCTTAACCGAGGATTTGGTGTTGTCTAAGGTACATTTGCATAGTCGAATTAGCTTTGCAGGAATACCAAACTCAGACATGGCCTCATAAAGCCTATTCCTTATCGGAGAGTCGAAGGCAGCTTTGTAGTCGACAAAGAGGTGGTAGGTGTCGATCTGCTTTTCATGGGGTTTTTCCAGGATTTGTCGTAAGGTGAATATTTGATCCGTCGTAGATTTTCCAGGTCTAAAGCCGCACTGATATGGTCCAATTAGTTTTTCTACAATTGTCTTTAGACGTTCACACAATATGCTTGAAAGGACCTTGTACGCAATTGGTAATAGGCTTATTCCACGGTAGTTCTTACATTCACTACGATCTCCTTTCTTGTATATGGGACATAACAGACTGAGACTCCAATCCCCGGGCATGCTCTCCTCTTGCCAGATGTTCTCCATGAGCTGATGCATGCTCCTAATCAGCTCCTCCCCGCCAGCCTTAAACAATTCAGCAGGGAGACCATCGGCTCCAGCAGCTTTGTTGTTTTTAAGGCGGGAGATTTCCACACGTATCTCGCTCTGGCTAGGAGGTGGACAATTAATACCATCGTCATGGATTGGAGCGGGGTCTTCTGGAGTGGTGTCAGTATCCAGTAAATTTCTAAAGTGATCTCTCCATATCTTCAGAACGTTATCCGGGTCCGTCACTAGCTGACCATCGCTGTCCTTGCAGGAGGGCAACCCTGTTCCACGCATTCTCGCTTTCACTCTCTTGTAGAATTTTCGGGCTTCCCCTCTACTTCGGAGCAACTCAGTGCACTCGTCCTGCCTCTTCTTCAGCTCCTTCTTTTTTCTTCTAAAAAGACGCTTTGCCTGTCGTCTCTTCTCCCTGTGCCGTTCACGAACAGCTCGCGTTGCCATTGGCTGCAGTTTCGCCCTGTATGCAGCAACCGTCTCTCTCGTGGCATTGCGACATTCATCATCGTACCAGGCATCTTCTTGAGACGGCTTTGAGTACCCAAGTACGCTTCTCGCAGCCCGTTCTAAGGAGTCGGCTATATTTTGCCACTGCGAGGTTATATTGTCAGGGGTTGGAGCATTCCGCAGCAGTTGAGTTAGGTGGTTGGAGTAGGCGTTTGCTACCTCTGTGGTCCGCAGTTTACCGATGTCCAGCTTTCGTTGTGCCTGGTTACGTACGTTTTTCGCCATGCTTAGCCTTGTGCGTACCTTAACTGCGGTAAGGAAGTGATCGGAGTCAATGTTCGCACCCGTAATCACTCGTACGTCCAGAACACTCGATGCGTGCCTTCCATCGACTACCACATGATCAATCTGATTCCTCGTCAATTGATCTGGAGATAACCATGTTGCCTTATGAATATTTTTATGGTCAAATCTAGTGCTGCAAACTACCATATTTCTTGCCGCAGAGAAATCAATCAGTCTGATGCCATTGTTCGACGTTTCGGTGTGCAGACTGAATTTTCCGATGGTAGGCTCAAATGCGGTTTCCCTGCCTATTTTAGCATTAAAATCGCCTAGTACAATTTTAATGTCATGGCTCGGGCTACGGTCATATACATTTTCTAGGCTCTCGTAGAACTCGTCTTTGTCCTCATCGCTTTTCTCTTCTGTCGGAGCATGGGCACATATAAGTGTTATGTGGAAAAACTTTGTTTTGACTCTTATGGTGGCTATACGTTCACACACCGGGTTGAACCTTGAGACTAGGTGTCGCAGTCTCTTGCCAACCACAAATCCACATCCAAACTCGTGCTTGTCCGTATGGCCACTATAGTAGATGTCGCACGTCTTCATGCGCGAGCACCCGTGTCCCGTCCACCGGATTTCCTGTAAAGCGGTTATGTCAGCCTTGTATTCTTCGAGGACTTCCGCCAGTTGGATAGAGGCACCTGGTCTATACAGTGTTCTAACATTCCAGGTGCATATCCTTAAATCATGGTCCTTAATTCGTTTGCGGTGGTCGTCAACATTTTGGGGGGTCCATTTTATTCTTTTCTTACTTCTTTTCATTGCAATAGTTTATACGTCGGTGGCGGGTTGCAAGCCCAGCGCACCACGTCGCAGTTTTCTCCTCCTGCCAGGATTTTATTACAGCCGCCCATTCTGGGTCAGACGCTGACCAGGGTACCGCTCACTCTGAGCAGACGTGCCTGGGTTTTAGGTTTCGCCCCTCACAGTTAGTCGTGCTCTGACGGGTGTCAGAGGCACGCTTCCAGGCGTCACCACGTGGAGGTACTCCGTCCGCAGTAGTACTACGAATACGGAGCTCTGTGAGTAGACTTGAAGTGCAATTGGCAAGGATCACTCTGGGTTTGCCAAGTTAAACCGATCAGAAGCTTTACCTTGCATCACACTCCCGACGCCCTACGTATACCCTCACCCTCAATAAAAACATAAAATACCCTCACCCTCAATAAAAACATAAAATTTGCCTCTTATCAAGTTAACTATTATAAAGCATTTTAAATTGTTATAACCTTTTAACAGAAAGATGGGAAAGTAGGTTGATAAAAACCTTTGGCATTTCTTTTTAGAATCGAACAACAGTAAGAACCTAAGGGTGACCAAGGCTTATCGCTTTCAAATGGTCGCATGTGGACTTAAAGAAAATTGCTATGAAACAAAACAGATTCTTATAAAAATGCTTTTTACTTCTCCAAAACTTTATCCTCTTCTTCTTCTTCTTTACTGGCAGCAACAACAGAAATTCATGTATCAGTAGCCGCAAGTAGAGAAGCATTCCAAGCGCTTCGGTCTTTTGCGCTCCGTAGATAGTTCGTCATACCAAGCTTACTTAACAGTTCCGTCACCTGGTCCATCCATCGGAGTTTTGGTCGCCCCCTCCTGCGCCCCCATCGAGTTTATTGCCGGAGACTTTTCGAGCAGGAGTGTTTTCGTCCATTCGTACAACGTGTCCAAGCCGGCGCATTCGGTCTATTTGAACGCGCTTGACCACGTCGATGTCGTTGTACAGCTCATACAGCTCATGATTCATTCGACGACGGTATTCGCCGTTCACGATGATGGGCGCAAATATTTTGCGGAGTATTTTTCTCTCGAAGACTCCCAGAATAGATTGATCCGCTTGTGTCATTACCCAGGATTCTGCGCTGTAGAGCAAGACAGGTAGGTTCAGAGTCTGGTAGAGCTGGATCTTTGTTCTTCGAGAGAGCGCTTTAACGTTAAATCGCTTGCTTAGCGCATAGTAGCACCGGTTTGCGATCAATACTCGTCTTTTGATTTCGAGGCTGACATTATTATTTTTGTTTATGGCGGAGCCAAGGTAGACAAAATCATCTACCACTTCAAAGTTATAGTTGTCAACGATCACGCAGCGTCCCAGACGAGTGGACTCTTTGTTCGTTGAAACAAATAACTTGGTTTTGTCCTCGTTTATCACCAGACCCACTTCAGCCGACTGCTTTTCAATGCTCGAAAAAGCCGCAGTAACATCTCGCAATCCACGTCCAATAATATCTATATCATCAGCATATGCGAGCAACATGTGGCTTTAATTAAATATGGTGCCATTCCTGTTTACTGCTGCTTTCCGCATGATCATCTCCATTACCATGTTAAAGAGATCGCAGGACAGACTATCGCCTTGTGTAAAGCCTCGCTTGGTAGAAAATGGCTCTGACAGATTCTTGCCAATTTTCACTGAAGACTTCGTGTCAGTCAGTGTCATCCCGCAGAGTCGAGTTAGTTTTGCGGGGATACCAAACTCAGCCATAGCATCCAACAATTTCTGTCGTATCGGACTGTCAAATGCAGCTTTGTAATCGATGAACAGATGGTTGGTATCGATCTGCATTTCTTGGGTCTTCTCCAGGATTTGTCGTAGCGTGAATATCTGAATATGAATATCACATAACACACTAGACAGGACCTTGTATGCGATGGGTAAAAGGCTAATCCCGCGATAGTTGGTACACACACTAGGATCGCCTTTCTTAAGCACGGGACATAGGACACTCAGATCAAGGGCGTAGCCAGGATCTCATGTAGGGCAGTCGGTTTTACATTTCATATAAATAGTATGTCTAAAAAAAAAATTAAAACTAAGTACCTAACAAAAAGTCAATACTTATTGTTTTGACAATATTTTTTTCAACAAAGGTACACTTAAATTTTTTTAAAAAATTTAAGGTCATCGAATTCATGTAGTTCCAAGAAATTATTTTTACTCATTTTAATTGTTTTTTTTTTGACATATGAAATACAAGGCCGCATTTCTTGAGCGATTTAAAAAATTTTTTTCTTGTCTTATTGGAACCAAAATTGTGCACAGAATGAACGATTTTTTATTCTGAATTCCTTACCTTTATTTTTTTTAATGTGTCAAAGTCGATGAAAAAATATTTTTTGAATTTAATTTCAAATACCTTTTGGATTACATGTCCAAAAAATTTTGAACTTCCGCAATAATTGTGAGTATATGTTACAAAGTGAACTAAGTGAAAATATAAGGAAAAACTATTTTGTTCTGCTCACATGGAAAATAAATGTTAAGTTTTAAAAAAGTCTTCTGTAAAAAAGAAGTCAAATTGGTGAGTCACTAGAATTTTTGTTTGCATATATACAAAAAATTCAGTTTTAAGC
The DNA here is from genome assembly GCA_964034835.1 of Muscina levida. Classification (NCBI taxonomy): domain Eukaryota; kingdom Metazoa; phylum Arthropoda; class Insecta; order Diptera; family Muscidae; genus Muscina; species Muscina levida. Next base: position 55,010,297 of record OZ035882.1, read on the forward strand.
TGCAAATGCTATTTTGTGTTTATAAGTAGGCTAAGTATTGTGCTTTTCATTAAAAAAAGTCCAATGCCATAATATGTTACATCATCTGAATAAAGAAATTTGTTAAATCCAAAAAATATTTGAAATTTAAATCAAAAATTTATTTTTTCTTGGAATTAGACAATTTGAAAAAAAATAACGATAAGGATTTTAAAATAAAAAAATAATATAATAATACAAAAAAAAAATGAAAATCGGTCAAGAATTGGGACCTCAAATTTCATATGGCAAATAAACCCTTTTTACAATTGTGGACGGTAGACTTAAAACAGTTTAAGGTTGCATAAAAATGAAAAGTGTAAATGCCACTGTATTCCGGGTCGATCGTACATCAAAAAATGCTTGGATTGAAATCCCAATGATTATAAAATCTGTTTTAATTATTATTCATGTTTTGTCTTTGATTATTTTAACATTGCTACAACCTGGAGGCTTAACGTGCATTTAGGTAAAAAGAACTTAGTTTGGTAGACAAAAAGAAGAAATTTAGCATGCATAGAAGCATGAAATAGCCTCCAACTAGGAGAAATATATAAATAAATTGTTCAAACTTCTATATCCTTTAAAATATTAAAAGGCCTTTACAAAGTAAACGAAACCGCGGATGAAAAAGTGAGTATGCAGTTTTCCTATACAGGGTAACTACTCTCAGTTGTATATAGTTTGGATCATGGGTCATAATTAGTTTCGCATGGTGTCATATACTTGGTGTTGGGTAATGGATCTCAATTACGAATATAAGTTTTTACTGGTTTTCTGGATCAAACCTGATTTTAGCGTTAAAGTTTGTTTCCAAAAGTAGAAGCAGAAAATATTTGGAACAACTTTCTTAAAAACATTTTATCGGGACAACCAACCGAATAGAAGTTAATGTCTGTTAAATTGAGTTAAAATCAAAAAAAAAAACCACCATTTACGTAAAAACAAAAATTTTCTGTGAAAAGTCGTAGTAACTCAAAAATCTAATGATGCAGTTCGATTCCTTAGGTGAAAACCGTTGAGTCCGGTCTAGTTATTTTTTCGACAACCATAGTGTTCTTTTTCACTGAATGAAATCTACAAATCCAAAGAACTAATTATTTAGTCTTATGTCTTGTTAAAAGAATCGATTAGGAAATCGAGTAGGGAATCAGTTGCCTCAAAAATTCTTAATACCACACTCAATTGTTTTTTTTAAATATATTTACTGTGTTCGTTCAATTGGCAGCATCGGCTCTCATCAAAGTTGCTCATTCTGTCTCCCAAATTTTCCAAGACTTTATTAATGGATTAAAATAATCTATGATCTTTATTTTTATATCAAGCTCGAGGTCAAGTATTTTTCGTATAATTTATTTATTTTTCAATATTTCGACTCTCTTCATTCTAATAGTGTCAGAATAGAAGACATAGACGAGAGACTACACTTACACTCATTTTAATTTAATTTTTGTTTATTTGTCATTCCTGAAGATGATCCTCAAAGAGGGTTGAAATATTGAAAAATAAATAAATTATTCGAAAATACTTATCTCGAGTTTGATTTAAAATTAAGGTAAGTAAAGATAACTAGAAAGATCGAATTTAAAGAACAAAACTAAAACTAAACAATCTATGATTTCAAAGCTTACTTGTATTTGGTCCACCCTCTATATCATTTGACACTATAAAAATTGTTACTTATTAAAGGAGACACGTTAGAGATTAAATACCTGAAGAGCGAATTCAATTTTGAAGCCATGTCCGTCTGCCTGGGCGGCTGGCTGGTGTGCAGGATAACTCGAGTAAACTTTACTGATCCTTTTAAAGATTCAACAGTTTTATTTTCTAAAAAATTATTTTCCTAATGAAAAACATAACTTTCTAATGAAAAAATGAATGATATTTGGAATCGGTCAGTTTAATTATCATACAAAATTATCATTTACTTACATCTTTGATGAAAGTGCAGTAAATACAGTGAACATTTTCCACAATCTTACAGCTTATTGAACGTTAATTTAGGAATAAAAAAGGGGCATCGTTTTGCGTACTAGTACTTCCAATACAAGGTAGTCTAATTTTTCCCAATAGTTTTAAGGAGGAACTCTTAATGTTTTGTGAATTCATTTAAAAAAAAAAAACTTAATTTCCCTTTGCACCCCATGGATCAGGTATAGGATAGCTTCTCGCGTTGTTGTGAATTAACACGCTTTCTATTTTTAGATTCACAACTAACGGCACCTACTTATTTATCGACGAATGCGAACGTCACTGTTTTGAGAAGCTCTTACTAGACACGACGATTGAATCGAATCTTAATACTGCGAAGTTGCTGTCAAAATAACCTGTAAACGTCTGGCCAACAGTTGCCACTGCACAAGCAGGACTATACTGCCCTCCTAAGAAAAAAAGTCATATCTCCATTTGATATATTTAGCTTTTATGTTTTTTATCTCTCGCGTCTTAAAATTAACCAAGAAAAACCAAATTCTACAAATAAGTTCAAATTTTTTTGTGCATTTTTTTGCAAAAATAATAGTGGTTTTACCTATATTAGCTGCAATTTTTAATTAATATAATAAATAAGGTTGTGTCATGTTTGCAAGAACTTGAGAAAAAGTCATAGTATCCAAAAATATCATAAATACTAAGGAAAAAAGTTTAAAAAGCCGACTTGACTTTTTATCGTAGTAAGTGGCAGATACGACTTTTTTGACTAGAAAACACGCTAGAAGTGGCAGATTTGTCCAATTACAGTTGAAATAAGTCATTTAAGTTTAATGCAAAAATCGGAAACTAATTCACGCTTCCAAATTTTCCAATATCTCAATTTTGGAATTTAGGCGCTTATGACTTTTTTTTTGCTTAGGACTGCCCTATAATACATAATACAATACATAAGTACTTTTACTTAAAAATCAGTAAATTCATTGACTCAGAGTTAAAAAATATCCACTAGAATTTTGGAGAATGAACATAGGGTGAAACTTTTTATCAGTCAGTTCACCTAAGTGAAATTTCTGCACTGTTTAATTTTGATTTTCATATCTTCCGGGATTTTGACAGATTTTTCAAGCTGTAGGGGGGGGCAGCTGCCCCTACCTGGCTACGCCCTTGACTCAGATTCCAATCATCGGGCATGCACTCCCTGAGCCAAACCGTGTTTATGAGCTGGTGCATGCACGTTACCAGGTCATCGCCGCCGGCTTTAAAAAGCTCTGCCGGCAGTCCATCGGCTCCCGCAGCTTTATTATTTTTAAGCCGCGCAATTGCCGTGCTGATCTCGTTTTGGCTTGGTGGTTGACAGTCTACTCCATCATCGATGATTGGTGCGATTTCGTCACTTATGCTGCCTTCGGGAACGAGAAGAGATTGAAAGTGTTCCCTCCATATTTGCAGCACACTCTGAGTGTCCGTGACCAGATTTCCGTCTCTGTCCTTACAGGTGGGGATCCATGTTCCAAAACCTTTACTTTTTACCTTTTGGTAGAACTTTCGGGCCTCACCTCTATCCCTGTAGTTTTCGATATGCTGGCTCTCTCTTTTCTTCCACAGACGCTTTTTCCGTCTGAACAGGCGTTTCATCCTTTTCTCTTTATAACGCTCCGTCGCCAATGGCTGCAGTTTTGCCTTGTATGCAGCATCCATTTCCTCAGACATTTCGCGACATTCGTCATCGTACCAGGGCTTGTCTGAGCGTGGTTTTTCATAACCCAGTACGGTTGTTGCGGCAGTGGGGGGATTTGTATGGAGTAATTGAGAGAGTTGGTTGGAGTAGGCATTGGCTATCTCAGTGGTCTGCAGCTTTGTGATGTCTAGCTTCCTTTGCGTTTGATTACGAGTGTTTTTAGCACTACTTAATCGTATGCGTACCTTGGCTGCAACTAGGTGGTGATCCGAGTCGATATTTGCACCGCGCATTACACGCACGTCCATAACGCTTGAGACATGCCTTACATCAATTACTACGTGATAAATCTGATTTCTTGTATTTTGATCGGGAGATATCCAGGTTGCCTTGTGGATATCTTTATGCGGGAATCTGGTTCCACTCACAACCATGTTTCTTGCCGACGCGAAACTTACCAGTCTGAATCCGTTATCGGAGGTGTTGTTGTTGGAGGTGCTGTTGTTGTTGCAGACAGAATTTTCCGACTGCTGAACCAAGAGCATCTTCCCTTCCTATTTAAACATTAAAATCTCCCAGAACAATTTTAATGTCATGTGCAGGGCAGCGGTCATATATATCCTCCAGGCGCTCATAGAATGCATCTTTGATGTCATCATCTTTGTCTTCCGTCGGGGCGTGTACTCAAATCAGCGTAATGTAAAAATATTTCGCCCGGATGCGAATGGTGGCTATACGGTCACTTACAGGGTTAAACCGCGAGACCAGGTGTCGAA